>WJEZ01000379.1:0-30128 GCA_009869925.1 Thalassaphorura encarpata
TAGGGGACAAATGTCGATTGACTGATTCCAAGGTCACCGTCCCCACTACGGATTTGTCTTGCCATTCCGGTCCAAGTACCATTTTCTAATTGTTCTATCCAGCCTTCACCCTTTATGGCTGTGTAACTGTGATAAAAACATTCCTCTTATCAAACTTAGCTTAATTAACATTTGATCTTACCTGAAATTAAGAGAATATTGCAAAGCATGGAGAATATCAACGGCAATCCCACTGAGGAAGCGAACGGTACCATTAATGTCTTCTAATTTGCATTGATATTCATAATCGGGATCACCTAGCCCGATGGCCAGAATATTTGCACCCTTAAAATTCTCCCGATGGACAGCTTTAGGCAAATAATTCATCAATTCAGTCTTTCGAGCATGACTTTCAAGAATAACTTCTTCCACTCTTAAAGTCTCCTTCAAATAATAAATCTCTAGAACATGAATTTTCTTTGAATTTGTTTCCAGTATCAGAAAAATGTCACTATCCAAATTCAAGTCTAAATTTGAAAGACTCAGACTTGAGGTTAGTAAATCAGTCACGATTGTTGATAGCTCTTTGGCTTCATCGACGGGCCAAATCAGAAAAAATATCGGTTTCCAGGCAAGTGGCTTGGATGAGTAGAACTTGCTAATCTACATTTATAACACATAATTACATGCATTAAGTGTTAATTGCTATTGGGAAATATTACATTTCTGAGAAATATGAGACCATGAGACACATTTTCTGGAAATCCAATAAAAATTCTTGGATTCTCAACATTAAAAACATCGGTAGAAAGAATTTTTGAAGCAAGTAAGTTTGCTTTGCTAATTGTGCGAGCTAAAATGCAAATTCCACAAGATTAGTTACGGACAATTCTTCTGGTTATAAAACTTACAAAATTCTGATGAATTGGACCCAACAATCGAATATTCAAAATGATTATTGTTCTCAATAAAATCCTTAATGAAATCTTCAACTCCAGCTTCCACAATGGAAACGCTAATTTGAAAATATATGAAAATTATATTGCTCAAGCGCATTTTTATCAATGAATCCGATTCGAAGACTGCTACTACTTGCTTACGTCTGTTTTTACTTTTCCTTAATATTTGTTTGTGGACATAAACAGGTTTCTTTGTGCATTGAATAAAAATTATTGGACAGTACTAGCGTCAACTTTCCTAATGAAAAGAAAACATTATTAACATTATTCGATTCAGCCTGACGACATGACGCGGGCAAAGCAAAGAGAAGTTTTATTTACACTTCAGCCACTTAAAGTATTATCGACGGCGGGTGTGCAACATGAAAGGTGAAACTCACATGTATTGGCTTCAATTAAGGTAGGAGAAGTAAAATTGCATTTTTCTCTGAAATTCTTAACTTTTATGTTGAAAACCCAATTCAAATCTGCTAACTCCATTTTTAAAATACTGATTTATTTACAACTTTCATTCGCCGTACAAGAATCATTTTACACTTTGCATCTTTTAATTAATTGATTTAAAAATTCGTTTTTACTAGCTAATGTTAAATTTGAATTATCGCTATTAATTAACTTCAATCTCTCCTAAGGAATTTAGGTAATCGTGGAACTCTGAAAATAGAAGGAGCTGTGAGTTTGTATTCTTCCCAATTCCTTCTTCAGCACTGGGTCCCTGGGTCCCCAATCAGCAGTCGGTCGGAAAGATTCCTTTACTTTCTGTGAATAAAAATCCAATAAATTTATTAGTTTTGGAACTCAAATAATCACTGATTAAGAAAATTTAGACGTAAATAACTTACCCCCATAAACGTTGATGCTTTTCTTGTCATGATTGCATGAAGTCCCATTCCAGGAATTAATGCTAGAGTTAAGGCTGCCAAAATCCATCCAGCAGCTATATGGGATATTTTAAAAAGTTTAAAAAATCTGCCTTGCATAAGTAATTGTAATTTTTTCAAAATTTTAATAATTTTTTACCCAAAGCTGCTCCTGTAAATTCTATTCCATTGTGTTCTGCCTTAAAATTCTCAAACATGTGATAAAATAGAATAGCCGTCAAGAAAATCGGGATGAATACTGCCCAGCAGAAAATCCAATACCAACTGATTGTAAATCCCAACATGAATTTAATATCCTTTCCAAAATTATTGACACCATAGACCCAAGCTACAGCAGCCACTTCCACAGTCGCCATTACGTAAATCACAAACTTTGCTCCGAATTCATCCACAAGGGTCAACATGAATTGACCTCCCTATGAAAATTGGGAAAAATTAATTTACATTAAGATTTAGAGATGAATCGAGTTATTAATGATTGCTTTGCTCATTACCGGTGTTACATAAATTAACCCAATGCTACATCCAATTACAGAAACAGCCAGAGTTACCATCCATCTCTTCAAGCTTGGCCATTGGTCACAAATAATGGTAATGATACCACCAGCCAAAGAAGCCGCACTTCCAATTCCCAATGTAAACAACATGAGGAAGAAAAGGACAAGCAAATAGCTAAAACGAACAAAAAATTAGATCTCATAGTACATTTAATTTAAGCATTAGACTGGCTTACCTGTGGAACCACATCGAAATTTGCAATTGCTTGAGGATATGAAACGAATGCAAGACCTGGCCCTGCTGACACAACGTCTGCGACGTCTTTCCCTGGAGTAATGTAAGCCAAGTTACCCAGTACTGCGAAAATGGTAAATCCAGCCAATAAACTGGTGAATGTGTCAGTTAAACTGATGATAAGCGCATCTCTGTGGAATTAAATAAACCAGTTAGTAAATATCACAAAGCTTTCTTAATTAAAATTTGATTGTTACCTGTAAACATTGTGCCTAAATGGATTGTAAGATGAAAACATGATGATAGGACCAAATCCAGTGGAAAGACTGAAGAAACATTGGGAAACCTTTGAATAACAAATTTGGATTTCAATATTAAGGCTCAAGTTTTTTTAAGTAATAAAATTAAGCATTATTAACTCACAGCCTCATACCAAACTTTTGGTTCAAGAAGTTTTTCCCAATCTGGTCTGACAAAATATTCAATTCCATCCCAAGCTCCGTCCAACGTGAGCCCTTGAATGAGAAGGATGAAGGAGAACAAAGTAGGGGAAAAGGGCTGTGAAATAAGCCACTTTTCCTGAACTTTTGACACCCTTAATCAAGGAAAGGAAAATGACGAGCCAAGTCGCAGCCAGACAAAGTGACAATCTCCATTCTGGATCCCCAATACCGTCTTCTACGTTTTCAGGTTCTAGTGGAAAAGCTTCATATCTAAAGTATCAAAAATATTAGTCTAGTAATATATCGTGGTGAAGATAGTTAGCTACAATTTACGTACTTGTAATAAAGTGCAGCGAGTTCTCCGGTTCTGCAAGTCCCATTTTCATCTCTCCCCATGTACATATCACAATCGTTCCATGGTAAGACTTTGGCGAAAGAATTAATGAAATAAAATATTGTCATAGCCATGATTGAGCAGTAGTAGGACAAAACGCAGGCAGTTCCGATAGTTGATCCAAGTCCAACACCTAAGACAAAAGATTTGTGTTAATGAATTTGCCATTCCCTGAATTAAATCGTATTTACTGCATACCCTTAAAGAAAGGTGCCATTTTCCAAACTTTCATTTGACCATACGAGCTAAATTGACCCATAGCCATTTCAAGAAAATAAATAGGTCGTCCAATAAGGGTCAATACGACTAAATAAGGAATAAGAAATACACCACCCCCGTTGGCATAAGCTGTATATGGAAATCTCCAAATATTTCCAAGTCCTACGGACATAGAAATGCAAGAAAATAGAAACTCGATCGGCCGATCCCATTGTTCTCGGTCAACGCCTCCAGCGGCGGGCCCATCAGCACTAACATCGACGGTCGTCGTTCCATTTGAATATCCAGGTGATACGCCATTGTCATTCACAAATGTTGGATTTTCTAATCCAGATTTCTGAAATGAATCGAAAAATATATGTCTGACTCATGTATGGCCATTTTTGTTGACAAGTTGGTGAGGAATTTAATTTTGCAAAATTATCTAGAAATACAGACGAACTGTGTTAAATAATACGATAAGGAAAGATGACGCAAGTACGACACACAGTACACAGTAGCTTTGAACATTTCCGTTTTGTCCTTCATGATTTATCACTTGTTTTTCATCATAAACCCTAATCACCTATAAGTTCAGTCGCGCATTTTTAATCGGAAGAACAGATAGTAAATTCGGAGGAAAAGAAGCTCTGGAAATTTTACCAGGAAAAGCAATAAAGCATATTTACCATGTTCTTCATTTAGCTGGCTGACATTCGTAATGAACCAGTAATTGAAGTTCACGCTTTAGTGTAATTATTGCAAAATCAGTCACTCCTAGTATTTCCTAACTCTAATCGCAAACAAGAGTGTTTTAAAATTAATTAATTGAATTGAGGTAAGCTGTAATCTATTACATTATGTTGAAATGGCAGGAGTGTGTCACATTTTATGTAATACAAGTGATTTTGGCTTTGTTTCTGATTCACTCATAATTCAATTCAAGTTAAATATCAATGTCAATATTAATTTTATAAAGTACAAATCGCATTAGACCATTTGGTCAGGTATATCACATAGGCAACTGTGTGTAGATTAATTACGGGTAAATTCTATAAGGATTAGCAGTAAGACAAAATGTACGCTCACCTGATCAGACCCGTTTCCAACGTCAAAGGAATTTTTCTTCCCCATGATAAAATCCTTCAGAGAATACAGGACCTAGAAAAATATGCACAATAAACAATCATTAAATGCACAAAGGGTTATTAATCGCTACCGTATGTTCTCACTATAATCGACTCAGGCGGATTATTTGGCACCGAATAAATTTCAATAAATTTCTATGAAATTAATCTCAAATTTTTAAATAGTGCCTTAGCTTCGAGCTAGATTTTCATTAACGTTATTAGTTTGAGAAGGAATACGAATGAACAGACTGGAAAAGAACATGATGTTTCGTACAGATGAACTGTTTTTGTTGCTAATATTATTTCTTGAGAATGTTGCCGGAAGGTTGCTAATTTTCTTATTACACATGTATTAAATTAAAGCTGGGTTCAATAGCATTGTGCTGTGTTAGTTACAAGGTAAAGTAAAGTGAGTCAGAATTCGCAATAACTCCACCCGCATCGTCAATAATATTTGCGGAACTAATCTTAATGCCCACTTAATAAATTCAAGGAAAATGAGGATGTTGGTATTAGTATTTACCTAATTAGAAAATATTTTGTTTAATTAAGCCAGTCCCGACCCGGGCGAATTGTAGAGCCAAGATACAATTAAAATTCTTGTGTTTCAACTGGGATGGATGAAACACAACTGAAGATGAATTTAAATAAAAGTTCACCCAGTAGTGCATTTTGGATCAAATATCATATCGCTATCATTATTATTGACAATGAAACTGATAGTAGAATGAGCAAACTAGGCTGGACTATTGCAAATACACTGGAAATGTAAATGTAAGCAATAGTGTGCAAAATTTAATGCAAAATAGTATAAATAACATAGACCAAGCTGACTTCTGGGGAAAGCAAAGCTACTTAATTACTCGTCACAAGGGTAATTTTTGTGGGGATTGGTAGAATCTCTGAAAAAGTTTGGAATATGTATTCAAAAATTTTACCAGCTAGAGCCAGACATCAGGGCACAAAACGAATTTGCAAATAACAAAAGTTTTAGTTAATCTTAGGATGATTCGTGAGTGAATTTAGAAATGCTATGAAAGTTTGATGGAATGCTTGTTTCTCAGTAAATAAAATAAGCTGTAGAGAGTCATCCCTTGTACTCTTTAACTTCTAAATTTCAGTCCATGTAATTCTCACACAATATTGCATTCAGCTAGTTGAAAGTAATTTTTATTCTCCGCCTACCCCGAGATGATAATTTGCCATGGATTTTTAACACCCACGCGAAATACGCGTGCCATGCCGAGTCATGATAAGACACACACAAAGCGGTGGAATTCAGTCACTAATAAATGTGAATTTCCCTTCAATTTGAGTCGCAATCATTTAATGATGACAATTAGGTTTGTCCCTTTGTATCCGGCAAGGCAAAGGCATATACCGGCACATGTTAAAATTAAATGTCGAGGGAGAGCTGTGTTTAATTATCACATTTTTATCCTCGGACGTAAGCCCATCAATCAAACTCATCCACTTCAGGAGGTCGCTCAGCCCTGGCCTTGGCCAACAGAATGAACATACTTGTGTCAATGATCAAGATAGCTAAACGCAATTAATTTCAAGTGTCATCCGTGGGCTCGGTATATTGTACTGTGCTCGATTCTTTTTGAAATAAGATGAGACATGCAAAACGACTGCCTGAAGTGAAAGTTGTTACATTTTGTACATGTGTCAATTTTTGTACTAATATTGAATAAATTGAACCCTGAACTTGTATAAATTATTTACGTCCGCGCAATATTTGGACAATATTGCCACAAGCAGGGCGAGAGCGTCACGTTTTTGCGGAAATTCTCCGTTTGTAATAGTCATAACAGAAAATAAAAATGGTTTTATCATTGATTGATTCATATTTTATTTGCTTGTAATATTAGCGTACACTTCGCTATGAAAAGGCTAAAATTGGACACTCCGTCATTCATCTCCTCAGTCAAAACACGACTCAATTCAATATGCGTTTTTTTGCACGTAGGCTTAATTTCTAGAAACTAATTAGCATTTATTTCGGGAGAAGAGTAACTTAAACAAGTCTAGAGTTTTGTAGATGGAACGATTTAATTTTATAGCTTTGCTGACTAAAAATAGACATGTACCAGGAATTAGGAATGAACTAATCTGATTAATGTTGAAATCTTCTGAAAGGATTACTACGGCACTTGACTCATGAAGGCTTGCCTCAATTAGAGAGAGATTTTTGGCATAGTAATTTTACAAGTGTCTACGCATGGTTGTAGCCAGTGGCATCATTTTAAATTAAAATTGCATATACGAATTTTATTAATGGTTTAGCGGAGGTAAGGGGTTAAATCTGATATCGCCTTACAAATTAATTGAGCTTGGAAACTACTATTAGCTTTTAGCATATTTACAGATTTACTTAATAAAGAATTTACTCATCAATCACTAGTGAAATAAGCTCGCAAATCAAATTGTTTCATAGTTAGAATTTAATAACATCACGACATTACACACATTATTATGCGGTGATGCGAATGCCGATAAATTGCTGATCGTTTGGCCTGCTTGATTGAACTGAACAATAGTATGTTGACCCCAATTGATACAATACAAATCTGACCTTTCTCTCACTTTCCTATGAATTGGGTGACCATGTTTACTTTTTTAGTCTAATCTACTCGAGTCATATTAAATTCACTCGAAGTTAAATCAACAGACTGAAAATGAAAACGAAATGTAAAGATTAGCTAGCCGAATTTATCCGGAACTGAAGGAAATGATAAGGAATTGGATTAATTGGGCTAATGACGCAATATGATGGCTCTGTCCGTCTCAATACAAAGTTCCTAAAAAGATAACAAAAGAATGACAGTATTATCAATTGCGATACGAAAAAGTGTGAGAACCGTCGTTCGTTTAATAGGGTAAAAGTCCAAAAGCCAAATCTTAAATGGGCGACATGATTTTACAAAAACCTGATTGTACTTTGAATGAGAAAAGTCTCCATTAGTTTTCATCTTTTTGATAAACGCTCTGGAATTATCAGCCACAGCAGCTGACATTGGAAGTGAAGCAATTGCAACCAATGCTGAAGCAAGGGTTACGAATGGAAATGCCAAATATTCGGGCATTTTAACTTCTCCGAATAATTTAAAAGTTGCATAACTACTCAAGATGTTGATCCACAACCCTGTGAGGCTCACACAGGGTTGAACAATGGATTTTAAACAAATGTTAAATCTGTAGTTGAGAAGTTGAAGGATTCTGCTGTATCTTTGGCTTGATTGTGGAGTTCCAGTTAGTCTGAAATTATAATACTATCAGCCTTAATTTTATTATGGAAATGACAATTTATGCACGTACGTGATAATTTTGAGCCAATTGGATGTATTTCGGCTATATGTCAAATTTATAAGGATGTAGAAGAGGAGCGTTGTGGCTGCATTGAAGGAAAATGCACTTTCAAATAACCCAAATGGAATAAGTTTCCACTTGGGGATTTTACGAACTTCTGGAAGGAGAGAAATGAAATATTTGGGGTTGTGTGCTCCATTGATAGCCATTAGAATTTGTGCTAAGCTGTAAATATAAACGGATACGACGATTTTTCGAGCAGGTGTCTTCGCATCATTGTAGTCCCAGGGTTTCCAAGTCTTTGAAATTTTCGTGTTGTCAAAATCTAATATACAAAGTAAAATAGGTGAAATCGTTGATGAGTTTATAATTTGATTTACCGTCAAATTCTTTAGAAATTTTTCCAAATTGATTGATGAAAGCTGGAAGTTCGTCCAAATGAAGGAAAGTGTTGTAGTGAAAAAGAGTCGTAGTAGAAAATGTAACGACAGAGAAAAGATTTCTGAATAAAATCCCATAACTGACACTCATGCAACAAGTTGCTTGAATCAGACGAACGATCATAAAACAACTATTCACAAAACATGCAAACCATGTCAAATACCAGAGAAGGATTTTCCAAAGAGTTTTTGTTCGTTTGATTTCCCCTGTATTTTTATCGTATTCAAATGGCAGAGCTCCTAATTTATTTGCAATATTACAAATCAAGTACAAATTTTTAAATGTTTGTCCTCCTTTAGGTTCCGCTTTTGTTTGGTTGTAGATTTTTAAAGAAAAGAATAATTTCTGGATTTTGGGGGATGTAGACGTAAGGTTAAAGCTCCTAGAGAATTTGCGGCTAAACTTCATTTTTCCTAGTGGCTAAAATTTGGGTAAAAGTTATGAACACTAGAAAGTTAAAAATACGAATGAAGGAATTGAGGTAACATCTACCCAGCTGAGAATTCCGCAATAAAAATGTTCGATTGTTTTCTTCAGTCTTCTCAGGTGTAGAATGGATGTAAAAAATCAATTTTAAGGAAACACCACCTCTCTGAATAATAAATCTTAATTAGCAATTAGTAGCACTGAAATGACAATCATTCAAGTCTATGGTCCTTAGCCTTGAATAACTTATGCACTTAAGCTTTGAACTTGAATTGAAATCGATTGACATAACTACGAATCTTCTTTCGATATAATTGCCCTTGTATCATTGTATTCTTGGATTTAGCCCAGTTTCTCATTGTTGTATTTCAATCAAATGACTATAAGTGTCAGAGTTTCAATTTTTATCAGGCGATTCAGTTTTTATGGATTTAACTTTTATGGATTGTGTTCCTCTAGTCCCTCTGTTTCGACTCGTCTGTTAGAATTTTGGAGAGGTTTAATTTATACTAAACCGAATGCTGTCTAAACATCCGTACATTTATACGTATAGACGTAATTCTTGAAAAAGGTTAGTTGTGGTCTATTTTTGAAATTCTTTTAGACCAAAATTACTCATGACTAGTGGAATGAAGACATCGAATCTCATAAGTTTTTCAGAGCGGCCTTGTGAAATCCTTCCACAGCTTAGTAAAACAACTAGAATTCTTCAAGGACTGATCAAATTCAACAAATCCAGATTTTGGGATTACTAGCTGTTTTCAACAAATATATACAATGAGAAAGTTGAGAAAACAAAACTAACCTTGGCTTTGTACATGTCAACAACGTATTTTTAACATACCTTGACCCAAGTCAAGATAATTCCCGTAAATCAATGTCAACATTGTACTTGTTGTAACATTTCAAGGAACTTGGACAAAAACATGTCCATGTAATGTAGTAAGTGTACTCGAGGATTGTCCATGAAAATTTAATTGAAATTGAAACTCCATGGGCCTTGGCTTTGGATTGGCATGGGGTAAACAACTTGACCCTCGAACCTCAATGCATAAGTAAAGTAAACGAGGGAGTGAAAGTTGTAACATTTCAAGGAACTTGGACAAAAACATGTCCATGTAATGTAGTAAGTGTACTCGAGGATTGTACATGAAAATTTAATTGAAATTGAAACTCCATGGGCCTTGGCTTTGGCTGGCATGGGGTAAACACCTTGTCCCTCGAACCTCAATGCATAAGTAAAGTAAACGAGGGAGTGAATCATTCCCAACATCCTAAAACAATTTGTAGGTACAAAAGTAGTAGTAGACAGGGTTAATTTATTTTATTCAGGGACAACGGACCAAAATCAATATGTTAGAGGAGTTACAAATTACCTAAAAGTTCCAATTGAATTCTGAATTAATTTTAATATTTTCTCCAATGTTTTCATAAGCAAAGACAGCGGTTAAAACGATGTAAAATCTTCACTATTCGAGTTTAGAACAATCCAGTGCAATTAAATCGTATTGAAAGTGATTAATTGCCACAACTAAAAGTCCTCATTCTAGAATCTTAACTAAAAGATTCGATTTTAATACTGAAAAACGCTTAGTGTCCAATTTTTTAGAACAATATCAGAATTTCGAATATTCAACAGATCAACGTTACAGAGCTACCGATCTGAATTAATTACTTAACGTTTGCATTAATAATTATTCTAAACTAGATGATTAAGTTCATGCTGAACATTAAATTCAGTGAATTTGCTACCAGGTACTGAATCTCTAAACATGACAGCCAAACTGCCTATCCCAATTTTCATACAAGGTCAAATCTTCAGCGGCTACACTCGCCTTAACATGTTTTATGGCAGTGGAAAAATCAGTGAGTTCCATTGGACGCACCTGTAATCAAATTACACACATTTAAATGATTTAAAAAAACTGGGTCTTGAATCGTAATCTAAAATCTGAAGGAATGATTAAAAACTCACCTCATCTGCGCTAATGTCACAAATATCAACTCCAACGTCACGGATTGGACCATAAGCTGCTTCTTTACACAGACTAGCCACGTCTGCTCCAGAATAACCTTCCGTCATTTCAGCAATTTTCTCAAAATCTGATTTTGTAAGGTTGACTGTTTGATCCTTCACGACCCGCTGAACTAACTGCAGTCGACCCTTTCAACAAAAGATTTTTAAATTTTCTTTAAACCCCCAACTATAGAACGTAAATTAAAATTAGATATAGAGTTTCACGTACTTCTAAATCTGGTAGAGGAATATAAATCCTCTTGACCAATCGACGCCTTGCTGCCTCGTCTAGTTCTTGAGGACGATTTGTAACCCCAATCACAAGAATTCTATCCTCGGAATTACTTCCACACCCATCCTGACAAATATTAAGATTTTTGTTAAGATGTAAAACAACATAAGATATGGTATTTCCAATCAATGTTGTATTATCAAAAATCTTACGAATTGAATCAAGAATTCAGTCTTCAGCCTTCTCGAACTCTCGTGCTCCGTATCATTTCTTTGAGTCAAGATTGAATCGATCTCGTCAATAAAAATCACAGAGGGTTGTTTCACACGAGCTACTTGAAACAAAGTACGAACCATCTTTTCTCCATCTCCAATCCACTGTAAATTAATTTGAACAAAATCGTCAACATTTTTCTTCCAACAAAGTGGTAAATTACTCCTAACCTTAGACGTAAGCGATGAGGCTGATATGTTGAAGAAAGTAGATTTTGATTGTGTAGCAATTAAGCGACCAATCATAGTTTTCCCCGTTCCGGGGGGTCCAAATAGCAGAATTCCCTTGGGTGGACCTCGAAGTCCAGTGAAAATATCAGGGCGAAGCATTGGCCAAATTATGATTTCCTATGGAAAGGTAAAAGTTCAATTTGATGAGGCGATAATTTTGTTTATAACCGTCTTACCCTGATGATACCCTTAGACTCCACTCAACCCTGCAATATCATCCCAATCTGTTGACGAACCCACTTCAATTACTTCATTCAAAATTGCTTCAACCATGGATGGGTCAACATTTTTCATCCGTTCGTCCAGCATTAACTCATTCACCCTGTCAGTCAAAGTTGGTAATACAATTAATCCCTACACAACTACTACTGATTATTCATCGCCTTACTCTGGATTGTCAGATGGTCCGTCTGCCTTCCCTTTCTCTCCATTTACATGACAAGGTCTTTTCAGTCCAGGAGTACGAGCTGGTGATGATTCAAGACCTGACCTTTTAATTCCTTTAGAACGGTCGTTGATAATCTATGCAGTCCAAAAATTAAAAGGTAAATGATATGGCTTTGGAGCAGAGAATATTCTTCTCGCATATTAAAAATCTCAATTACCAATTGTTCTTTGGCGGACTTGAATGAATCAATGTCAGGGGCAGGTACTTGACTTGAGCTTGGGCCTGCAAATGGAACTGCAGGCATTGGATCTACTTTAGCCACTGTGTTTTTGTCATAAGTGTGAAATGGCCTTTCACTGCTGCTATTTTCCTCACCATCGTCATCGTCCAATTTACTCTTTTTCCATCTGCCTTGGTAAAACCGTCCGACTGCTTTTGTCTTGCGAGTCGTTGTTGTAAATAGTGAGGGTTTTGCAAAGTTATCGTCAAATGTGGCACTTGCCCCTGGCATATTTTCAGCAACTGTAGCTGCCACTTCAGAAGGTGTTCTGGTTCCTGTTGAGATGAAACGTGGAGGAGAGAACCGACGCCGACTTTTTGAGAAATTGAAACGGCCATAACTGGACGTAGTAGTAGAAGTGGCAGTGCCACTAGGACCTGGCCCAGGCTGATTTTGATCATCTGCGGGTGCCGGAAGTTGCGTACTAGCCGGGAATTGTGCCAATTTATTAAAATCGGTAGCATTACTCGTACTCGCTTCAGTGAATCGACTCTTGTAATCTTCAACACTCGTGGCCGGAGCCGGCGGTGGTGAGGGCTCCTTTGAATTTTTCGTATCCGGTTTGGCATAACCCTTCAACAGTTCTTCAAGAACAAAATCCCGGGGATCGTCATTGATCAAAACTTCATTCTTGGTTACGAATTCAGTGACTGCGCCTCTTTTCCATTTAATATTGCCTGAAATTGATCACAATAATGAACATCTTATTTCAAAGAATACAAATTTTTTAGCACTGTTAGAAGTACAACGTACGTGGAATAGTGTTAACGTCCATATCAGATGGAATTGTAAATACAATCTCTTCTCCATTATAGTTGTCATCCAGCTTCAGAAGGGATTTTAAGCATTGCATCAGTGCGTCCATTTCCTTATCCCTCGGATAGGCTGGGCAACCCTAGATTTGATTTAATTTCAATAGTAGTGAATTAAAAATACCATGCCTTGCCTGTCTAAAGTGCCGAAACTTGAAATCTTACCTCAGCAGGAGGTACTTCGCCTTCAGTGGGCATTTTTTCTTCCTCAATTGATCAAGTTAGACTTGACGAAGAGTGAATGTTGGCTGTCAGGTCACAGGTCACGGTGTAAGATTTAATTAGAAACGAGATGACTGAAATGACAAAATGATTCTGAGTGAAGATGAGGAAAAAGAGACCCGGATTTTGGATTTGCTCCCGCCAGACGGACCAACTTGAATTTGTCGTATCCCAGTTGGCCGACAAAACTTTTCTGGGGTAGTTTGACAAATGCAATCTTAATTTTGACCAAAAAATTCGTTGGATGAAGAATTAAAATTCTTCGTACTTTTGAAAGATCATAAGAGTTCCAATAAGAAAAATGATATAGAAGCATTTAGTCCTGTGTCTCTGGGCCTGGGTCATTTTTATGACCCTTGTCCTATCTTGATAATGAAATTACAAATTCATCTTCATTATATTCTCTTTCTCGTTATTTGCAAAGTTTAAGAATCCTGAATATTTCAAATCAAACTGGATCTGTCGAACCTAGGTCAAAAATAATTAGCTCACTTAAATATAATGCGCTCTCTTGACCCAGACCCAGATTCATCTAAAGTTCAGAATTTGAACCAATAATATTTCTGTATTCATTAGGTTGACTAGCCTAGTAAATGTTATAATTGTCCATTTTTGTGTATAATTTTGAAGTTTAAGTTCAAAAGTAGATGTGAATGTCCTAGTAGCTTGGCTTCTTTCGTTTCGTCTCATCTGTTCTGTGGAACGTCTCATCTCATCTCCCTCCGTGAGGAAAAGCAATGCAAAAAGTAGTTAACTTTTATGTGAGTAAAACATTGTAGAGAGACTCCATCCGAGGGAGCAAAGTAAAGCAAAGTAGGCCCTACTTTTTGTCCACCAGCTGCATCTGCACCACACATGTTGAAAACTCTTCTCATCTTTTCCTTTGACGGCTACATCTTTTCGTTAATTAAATCTCTTGAACCCTTGGAGTAGTCAGCATTAGCTTGGCTTAGCTTAGTATATCCTCCTTTACCCAATTTGTCCTCAATTCTAACGCATTTTTTGCTTGTCTCTCTTCTCAGCGGTTTAACTTTGTCCATTTCATCTCACAGCATATATTGGTCGCATTAGTCAACCGTGAGCAATTGAACCATTCACACATAACATAACGTAACCATAAACTTAAGTATTTGTCTAGCCTTCCTTGCGGTTACGACCATCAGCCGGATCAGTGTGACATTTTGTCTGAGCTTCAGTTGACCAGTCAATACAAAATGCATTTGCTATAAATCTAATTGACTAGTGCCTTAAGCTGGATGCCAAAAGTGCTTTAACTTTTTGAATTCTACTTATCTGAGGGGTTTTTAAAAATGTCTCTTCCAGGAATAGTTTTCAATATACTTTTATGTACAATTTTGTTGAGTGCACGTCCTGCAAATGGACTCAACAAAACGAAAGAGAACAAAGATATTGAGCCTAAAAGTGGAGTTACTCTGGTTAAGGCTAATGTGACAGATTCTGGGAAAAGTGAGAATGTATCCGAGGTTGGCATACACGAAAAAGCAGAGGATATCCTGCGCAATATATTTGACGGTAAGGTCACTGTCGCCAAATTAAGGTTAAATTTCCTATTGCCCCGCTTATGATGTCCATTAACAAATTCTAAATAGATTTCACTGATGAGCAAAGATCTGATATTGAATTGATCCAATCTGGAGAAAGACAAGGAAGAAATTTTCCTGCTCCAGGTGGAAACTCATCGTCATCAGCCAGAGCAAAGTCAGATCAGAAACCCAATCGTCGAAAGAATCCTAATCGAGTAAAGCCAGACAAGTCAAAAAATAGACCAAGACCATCTTCCGAATCCAAATCAACTGCTGCCCAAAGACTTGGAAAATACAATGAGTACATGGACGCAGTGTTGGGGAGAATGAATATACTAATTAAAAAGAAACGAATGGATCCACTCCGTGTTAATTTGTACACCGGTGGCGGTGGTGGAAAGAAAGGAAAGAAGAAAGAAAATAAAAACAAACCAAAAGGAAAAATGGATATGGAACAGGTTGAGACTGAAGAAAGTGAAGCAAATGCTGAACGAGATATTGAGATTGAAGTAGAAAAGGAAAATCAGAGGCAAACGAGGTAATCATTCATATTTTATTGGCCCAGAATCACAAATTCAGTTTTCAAATGTTTATCATAAGATCAATCCTCCCAAATGCATCCTCAGATGCATGGGACTACGTTGACGTTGAGGAAGGCCAAGAAGAAGGGAGGTCGTCTGATAAGAAAATTCAACCCAAGACCAACAGAACTAGAAAAGGAGGTAAAAAATCCTCAAGAGCTCGCCCGACCCGTGGAATCTTGCATGGTCTGTCTACATTAAGAAGAGATGGAAATGTTCAAGTCATTAAAGATGGTCATAGGGCTAAAGTCGTAAGGGCAAAGTTTTTACTAGGCCCTGTGGCGTTGGAAATTCTACCCAAGGTTAGTAGATTTAGATTTAATCCAAAATTTCAGAATACAAGCTTTTTGTAATATTTTTCAGAAGTCAAAGAAAACTGCTTCTGCGGCCAGTGGTGAAAGTGAGACCAAGACAGAAGCTCTCACAGCAACTGCACCGCAACTCAAAGGATTAATAGAAATTCGTCTCAGCCCTGTGAGTCCCACGAGGATCAAGAAACTCAAGGTTTACCCGCCTGGTAACAAAGTTCAAGTTAATAGTGGAGGAGTTGCTGCTGCAAACAAATCAAATTACAGAACAATTCAACCACATGCAACTGCAAGACTAAGGCAAGCAGCTGTAGAAGTTGTGAGACAAGTGGATCATAAGATGAAAGTTCATTAGGATTTTAAACTTTTCAATTGTATTGTGGTCTGCCTGGACGAACAAACACTTGAGTTTTGTTAAAATCACTCAAATCTAATAGGCCAATCATGAGCTTGTTTTTTGTTACCCAATTTTACTTTTTTATTTTTGCTACCCTTTTTAATTTATTGAATAATTAAAGTACATGCACGTTACGTTTGTAGTATTAGACCAATCCGTGAATCAGTAATACAAACAAGTGGAATCCATTTCATTTTACTGATTTTACTAACACTTTAGCGTACTAGTTTGGCTGGCTCAAGGACCCAGTAAGTAAGTTCAGTAAGAGAAAAAGAGACAGACTCATTAATCACAGTAAACACGAGCACTAGAACGTACATCACAAATAATTTGGACATTTGGGTCCCATGTTTGAGGATTGAAAAATGTTTCAGGTAGTAGGTGAATTTGGTAACTTGAACTCCAGGAGTGGGATAGTGATGTCATCCATGTTTGGTAACACAAGGACTCTCTAAATGTTACAAAAAATCACAAATGCAAAAATTAGTTCACACTCTAAATTCTCGACTCTATAGCTGAAAACACAAATTAAAAAATGTGTTAAAAACTTACACCAGGACAAATTCCTCTACTTTAAACTAATTGATTTTCTCAAAAAATTGAACGTTAGTCAATCAAACTCACCTGAAATTCATGAACCAACTTTTTTCTAATCCACTCAGTTACATGAGTCAAATTCAAACTCCTTTCTCCAAACTTTGGTCTACATACAAGCACTAGATTGGGATTATTCCGAAAGCCCATCCACATTCTATCTGTAGGAGGATGTGGGATATTGACTGTCAATAAATAACAAAATACACTTTACATCATAGAAAACTTAGTTAAACCTTCAGATTATATATAATAAAGCATACCTGCAAGTGTCCCACTACAAGATTTTAATTCAACAGAGAGCACCAAAGGGGTATTAGCAACATTCGCGATTGTCTTTTTAACAAATTTGAGATCAGTCACGAAATTGGAATTTGCAATCTTTTCGGCAAGACGTAGAAATCGAGCTCCTCTCGTCGGTGGAGCTGGTTGACCTGGTGCAGGGTTCTTCTATAGGATGCTGAGCTAGAAAATCGTCAGGGTCAAGTTCTTCTTCAGAGGATTCTCCACTATCGTCTGCTTCATTGTCATACATTGCAGGGACAGCAACGGGTTGAGGATTAGATGAAGACGGATGTTCCTCTTCATCATTAGTCGGACTTTTCCTCAGTTTCATCAAGTCTAATTTAGTTTCTAGTGTAAGCGTCAAATTGCCTTCATAAGTAATGTCCAAGTCGATCCATAGCCCTTGGCTATTTGTTGTAGGTTGGGAGGCCCTGAAAAAAAAATTAATATTCGAAACATTTGTCCAGAAATCGAATTTTATACGAACTCACCGATGAATGAATGGAATCCCCTTCCCCAACTCTAATCCTTTCAAAGTCAAAACATCCAAAAATCCAGGTCTCCTTATATAAATTCAATTTCTTTTGAATTAAATTTGAGACGACTGTAGTCCAATGGGGAGAGCGAAGGAAATCAAAAAATATTCTTCCTAGGAATGCGTTCAGGAACACTGGGTTTAATTGCGGGTCAATCAGTTCAAACGGAGTTGTCGTCGGACTTTGCTGCTGTTGCTGAGTTTGAGTCTGAGGAGTTTTCTTCTTTTTATCCAGAATAGGAGTCGTCGGGGTTTGGGCGCGAGCAGCCTGGGCATCTTTCTCACTAAATTGGTTCAGTGTAGGAATAATTGACCTCATATAGGATAAATAAGTTTGGTTAAACAAGGCTTGTTCCTTAGCGTGAAGGCGAGAGTCATAGGAAGCATCACGAGTCATGGCAGCAGCTGTGAGACGACGGTACCTATTATATCATTTTCAACATTTTGTATAGAAAAACAGCATCCTTGAATCTTATAATTTACTTATATATTTTCACAGAAATAATTTAAATACTCACCAATCATCCTTTTCTCTATCTGACCGTGTGAATAAGTACAGAACCTTATCGCCGACATCTTCTCTTGTTATTGATGCTCTTCGTTTAGTCGTGGGAGAAGAAGCAGGGGCAGGGGCACCTTGAGCTTTCCCTTTGCTAGAACCAGGAGTTTCTTTTTCTTCCGATACTTCCTCCGGTAAGTGAACAGCCATGAGGGAATATCTTGGAAGTCTTATCCCAATTGGATACTTTTTATTCCATGTCCTTTTCCTTACTAATTTTTCTGGTGCTATGAAAACGATGGCTCCTTGCAAGTTATAGACAGAATGACGAGTGAAAGAAACGATAGTTGGTAGAGGAGGATCAGACCAAAGGCGTCTTTTGGGAATTCTGTATTTTGAGTGCGGATATGAAATCGTGAGGTTGGAATTTTCAAGTCTTGCGAATACAATTCTATTTTGTCTAATGTTATTTGTGAATGGGTCATAATTTCCTTCAAATTCAGTCAGCCAGCCCTGAAAAGTGTACGAAATTAATTACTTGCTAGGATTTTAAATAATTTTTAATTTTTTTTAAAAATAAACATACCTGTGAAATCGAAGTCCCAGTCACTCCACCATCATCCGTCGTCGTAGCCCCTGGAGCTACCGCTGGTGTGGTTGCCACTTGAGTTTCTCCTTTATCCTTCTTCTGCACGCAATCACCCGTTAAACTTTGGCCTAATATAACACTACAAACAATGCCCATCACGAACCAAACCAAATTAGCAAAAAATCCTGTCACAGGAAGAAACAAGAGGAATCCTACGGCCCCTATCAAATACTTTGTCCAAGGATGGAAAGCAATTCCATTGAACATTGACCAAATAACCGTTGTCAATTTTAAGTCTTCATCATAATCTTCATCATATGGACCCGCTGTGTAAATAGTCCCTGGAGTATCGCCATTATAAATATCTTGTAATTTATCACCAGGGAATTGAAATGGAATCTCCATCTCTAGGGAAGCAAAACAATCTAATCCAATTTCTAAATCATCATCGACAGTGGAGCTGTTACTGGAGTCATCCGCTCCCAGTGCACTAGCACCAGTAGCACTGGTTAGTCTTTGAGTACTCGAGTCAAATGAGAAATCTGCGCTTGTTGACTCTTCACAAACCCCTGAATGCTCCATGACGCCCACTGGAGCCGTTGGAATCCCTTCCTCTGGAATGAAATGGGAAACAATGGACTTTCGCTTATCTTCAATCGCTGACATAATTTTCTCCTTCAAGTCAAGGTCCAATGATAAAGACTTTTTATCCCATTTCTTGTCCCAATTCTTACGCAAATATTCTTTGATTGGGGAAGTATCACCAGTTGAAACTTGGGGTTTCGGGCTCCCTGGAAGTGAATGGCTACCTGATGAAGACAAATCTGCAAAACGTAAATGAATTATGAAACTCTACTGCATATTCTGAGTATCTAGGCATATTGTCATAATTTCATTACCAGTAAAATCAGCATCTTTATCTCCACCAGCATGTTCTAAAATCTCTTGTATTTCTTCATTCTCAGGATTAAATCGGAATGAAACAAATTGTGATGCGGAATGGCCTTTGGTAAGGTGTGCCAGCTTTTTGTTGGACTTCTGATCCCCCATTATTGGAAGTGGATGATACAGACTTTCTAATTTTCCAATTCAAGTCAGTCGTCTCGTCTTTAACTCATGTTGAAGTTCTGCAATGTGTAAATGTAACCAAATTATTAGAGCAACCAGAATCCATCACTTATATCACTGCATACTCTAACGGGTCTCTTTTATGCACTAGCAAAATTAATTCAGATGATTTGCTTATAATTCTTAAGAGTATAAATATATGTACTTCAGCAATTTCCTTTGTCCTTTTCCTTATGTTGAAAGTTGCAATAAAAAAATGAAATGAGTGTAACAGCCATTGTGAGTGTGACGATGAGTCATAGTCACATTCACCTCACCAGTACGTTGCGTACAATGAAAAGTAGAAAATTCTTTGGGAATCATATCATCAAATTATTCAGTAACTAACAAAATTTACAAAACAATATACCTTACCCCTAATGTACGTAGAGTCCAGCAGCCCAGGCAATCAATTTTCTAAATTTCGTCACATGAATTCAATTTTTCCAAGTCAAAGTCAAACTATGAACAGATTCTTGAAAATCTCCTTCAGATCAATATGACTAAAAATTCCTGCCAATCCTTGCCTAAGTCTACCAATTGGTTAAAATTTTGAATGATTTTCAAAAACCTGTTCTAAAATATGGATCAAATTGATTAAGCTAGAAATACTTTTGAGCTGAATCCTTTCCCGCACTGGGCTACGCAGTGTAGGAAATTCTCAATCCGTTCATTTCTATGGAGTGACGTATGCAAAGCAAATGCAAATGCAATCTCACTGTGTGTACAGAAAAAAGAAACTCAAAGCTAAGTGACTCATTCTGCTTGCTCTGCTTTTACTAGGAATAATAACGGGTTGCATAATGATAATATGTTAATTAAACATCTCTGTACTATAAACTAGCTCAAGGCCAAAATGCATTTGGTCTATCTCTCTGCTTGCTGCTTTTCATTTTTTAGAATTGAATTGGAATCCACTTTTCAGACTTTTCTACTCTTTCCTGTTTGTCGTCCGGTTTTGCAATGCATTATTTGCCTTTGCCGTTGCGTCTATCTCACTTAATTACATTTAACTTATTTTGCTGCTTGCGCTTGGACTGAACTGAACCATATGTAATTGCAATTAGAATTGCAATGTTAATTTTACTCTCAAAGACCATGGTAAGCTAAGCGCCTATCCTATGCCATGGTCTTTGTTTTACTCTATACTAATACTTACTTTTGCTTTACGACGATATGGCTGGCAAAGCCAAGCCGAAATATTTGTGCTATCTTTTCCTTGGGACAAATTTATTTTTTTAGCGTAATTTGATACACAACAGGCAATTATATCAAGAATGACGTGACATGACGCAAATCTGTCATTTTTTGCTTCTCTGTTCCTATCGCCCGCCCGCCAGATCCTGCGCTCTTTGTTTTACTGATTCCTCATTTCACACATTAATCTTGAGTCTAGAGTCTGAGGACTTGTTTACGATATTTTACGATTTATGAGTTTATGACTGATTACTCTGCTCTGAAGTCAGAGCCGAAAGGAAAGTGTCAATGCATGCTGTACAGTGTAACACAAGGACAGCTGGGTTAATTATTCAAACGCTGACAATGGCAGACTGGAATCGCAGATTTAAAATAGAAACTAAACTCTATAATGCTTAACCACACCAACACAAACAGATAAATTAACACTGACGACCGACCTGTTTTGCTCGTGTTGAGTTTATAAGACAAAGCTTCGGATGAGTTTGAAAGTTAAGGCCATTAAAATGATCAAAATAAAAAAACGAAACTTGAAGCAACGCATCAACGCAGAACGCACGCACAATGCTATGGAATGATCTGAGTTAATTTGAGTTAAACCATCCTACTCTTTGTAGTGTACGTAAAAATAACTTTACAAGATAAGACGGGTGTATGTAAAATGTAAACAAAAATGCCTCGAACAAACTAAACTAATTGCTAGAATAGAGTCAGGCCGCGCAACAGCACTACTACTACTAGAATACAAATATGACATTATTTTTTGTAAAATATGAGCTGAAAGGCTGAAGAGCTAAATCAGTTGAAACTTGAAACTGGTAATTATTTTTCAAATTACTTCACATATTAAAAAAGTTTAGTTTAATGGTGGTAAGGAGATCGACTAAAATGCTAGATTTTCTGTTCTGATAGTAGACAACCCCATCAAATCAAAGTAAAATGACAATGGACCTCAACATCATTTACATCAACAAATGAAGATTTATAGGCTGGACTCAATCTAAATCTTTGAGTTTAGACTTCTCTTGATCCAATTTCAAAACTTTTTTCCAGAAATGTAATTCTTGACTGGACCTGTATTAAATCCGAATCCGAATTTATTTCACTCTTGACTTCCACGCCATCGGTAGTATTTCCTGTACAGAAGGTGAATGAATGAAATACTTTTAAGTCCATATGCCTCCGTTGTTTCCTGTGGAAAGAAAGAAAGGAAGAAATGCAAATGCAAAATGAAACGCAAAAGAAACGACGCGACTCAAACAGAAGTTAGATGAAATTCAGATTCACTCAAGTCCCAGTCGCAGTCCCCGTTTGAGTTTAGTTGATCTTGAGGAAGTGTCGTGGTCGTGTGTTGTGTGTGATTCCTGAATTTTCAGTTGGTCAATTTCTTCCTTTGGATTGGTGAACGATGGAAGAACCAGACGGGACAGAAGAAGCTGAGGAAATGGAAGAATCCGGGTCAATGTCAGGGTCAGCGTCAAGTGAAGAAGAGGAAGACGCAGAGAAAATGGAATATTATCGTCAGAACCCGAGCATGCAACAATTTCGGGAAAAACCAGTTAGTGATGAGGAGGATGGTAAGTTTTTGGTCTAATTAAGTTAGTAAGATTCTTTATCTGAAGTCTGAAAGTTGGATTATCCGAGTTTTTCGTGAATTATTAGGTGAATCCCGTGTTGGAACTTTAATCATCAATGAAGATGAGGAAGAACAAGAAGGTGGTGATGAATTAGATGAGGGGGATGGAGAGTCTAGTTCTGCTGGTGGTTCTGATGCTGATGAGAGTGAAAAAGATGATGAGAGTGAAAAAGATGATGAGAGTGAAAAAGATGATGAGAGTGAAAAAGATGATGAGGCAGATGATGAATCGGAGCCGGAACAACTGGATGACGATGATGGGTCACAACAGTCACAGCAGCGGAAGAGGAAGAAACGCTCAGAAGAAGATGATGATGATTTTGACGATCGACTGGAGGATGACGACTATGATTTGTTGGAGGAAAATTTGGGGGTTAAGCTCAAAAGAGTAAGACTCTTAAATTATAGTAACTAATCGGTTCATTTCCGAGCAGAATCTGATTCTAATCGCATTTATTTATTCTCAGCGCAAGTTTAAACGGATCAGAAATCAAGTTGACTCGGATGAAGATGAAGAAGGTGCCCCTGGGGTGAGGGACAAGGAAGCAATAGCGAATGAACTGTTTGATAGCGAAGAAGAGGTTAGAAATATTGTCGGTTTTGCTTAAAATTTTTCTAATACAATGCGCCAGTAGATGTAATACTATCTTTATTTTTTTTAATTTAGGAGCTCCTTGACCCAGACTGTCAAACCTCTCCCAACAAGCGCCAGCCTCAGAAGTCCGGCGACCAACGACCAAAACCAAGTCTAACCTATGGTTCGGAAGAAGAATCAGAGAATTCGGATGATGGTTTTATAGTTGACGATCGTGGACATCCTGTTAGGGGAAATCGAATAGTTGACAGTTATGGGGAATGTACGGATGCCAATTTACTACTGGCTCAAGATATCTTTGGACAAGAATTTGATTTTGAAGAAATCCGAGCTGCTGGGGAAGATTCGGAAAACTCAGAGGATGAAGCACCTCGAAGGTAAAACCACTAAAATCTAATATTCCATCTTAAATTAATAACAATTTTTTTATTTTTTATTTTTATTTTTCAGACCACTTCTACCACAATCTAAGAAATCTTATCTGGATATTTATGAACCTGCTGAGCTTGAATTAGCTGGATTAACTTCTATGCAAATGGCTGTTAGAAAAATAGATTTGCCAGAGAGATTGTTATACCATGGACTAAAAAAGACACCGAAAGAACTTGAAGATATGGCAGCTAAGACTCAGAGTGACCAACCCCAGGGAGAAAATTCTACCGAATTGGAGGACGAACTCGAGGAGGAGGGCAAATGGATATTTGATAATTTATTCCAGCGAAAGCAACACGAACTCTTGGCTGGGGCAAAAGAATTTGTTAGCAAAGAAAAGGAAAAACGAGCTCGTGAAGAAGAGGAGGATAGAGTGGCTTCTGGTAATTTAATATTATTGAAATTATTTCGAAATTGTTACATGATACACGTAGTACTTGATTTATTTTCTTAGAACGAGCTCAGTCTCAATTTGAGCAGGAGGCGAGTCAAGAATTTGGAAGTGAAGTTGGAAGTTCATTTCCACTTCCGCCAGCCAGCTCAACGAGAGGGGCCTTCGGTTGGGATGATGAAGAACCTGATGAAGAACCTAGACCTGCTCTGGAGCTTCCACCAGTATCTGAGTCTATGTCTATTAGATCCAGTGTCATTGACAACGAGAACCAGTCTGAGTCTGAGTCTGAGTTTTCACGCCCTGATATCACAGCCGCGGACGACACTGTTTTCAAGATGCCATTTCCCGTGAAGAATATTAAACAGGAGAAGGTTGATTCTGTCAAGCCGATTCAACCCGTTGCTACGAACAATGATGAAGAATCGTGGGACACTGACTCTCCGACTGCTCCTGCCCCTGATTCAAATGAAGTTGAAGATGACGGGGCTTCAATCGCTGGAGAAACTGTTGCCTCTTCACAAGTATTAGAAAACGATTTGGATTCAGTTGTTGGGAATGCGGCTGGTCCATCTAGACCCACAGCTGTAGTTCCAATTTTGGCAGAAGGTTGGAACGTAGATGTATTTGCTGCTCCTGTAGAGGAACTTCCTCCAATTATTCTGGACGATCTAGACGCCGAAGTTAAAGAAGAATTCGTAAAGCTGTGTGAAGAATTTGTAGTCAAAATCATCCAAGTCGTTCAATTCATACGCATACGGCATCTTGAAGTTCCATTCATCTACCGATATCAAAAGGATGATGTAGACTTTTTTGATTTGAAGGATCTTTGGAATATTTACAAATATGATGGTCTTTTCCGACATTTCTATGTTAGAAAGAAGAGTCTTCTCACCCAGTTGAATCAAATGATTGATTATATTGGGATCACGGCCAGTGAAGAGCCTAGGAGTGGGAAACGACTTGAATTTGCCAAGGAAATGGTAGCGCAAGTTGAAAATATCAGATCCCTACTGGAACTGGATGACTTTTTCTTGTACTTCAAGCTCATGTTTTCCAAAGAACTTCCAGGAATGAGGGAAAAGTTGGAAGAAACTCAAAGATTATGGAGAGAAGTATTAGCAGAAGAAGCGATGGAAGAAGGGGTAGAACCTCCACCAGCTCCAGTGACTGTTGCACCTGAAAGACGTTTGCCACCCAATTTTTTGACTGGGCGAAAAGGATTCAAGCTCATGGAACAAGGTGGAATTGATGAATTGTGTGAGAAAGTTGGGCTGAGTGCAGCTCAGTATGGAGATAATTTGTGTAACAGTTATTTAAAGTGGGAAGTTCATCAGGCTGGCGATACTCCATTTAGAGAAGCTGTAAAATTTGTTACGGAGTAAGTGTTAAAAATTAAAATTTTCATGAATACTAGGCGAAATTTTGATTTTTAATCTTGTGAACAGTCTTTGGCCATCTGGATCTAGCGTTCTCTCAGCTGTAAAAACCTTGCTTTCTTTACAAATAGCAAGGGACCCAATGGTAAGGAAATCCGTGCGTAAAGTTTTTGAGCGAGGAGCTTATATTTGTGTTCAACCCACGGCCAAAGGACACCAGCTGATTGATGAAAGTCACCCAGTTTACACGTACGTAAGCAAATGCATTTTTTATTGTATTGATGGTATTAATTTAGCTCCAAGCATTGCAATTTGTTTATTTTTCCTCAGTATGAAATACTTGAATAGAAAACCGACCAAGTATTTTCAAGGGGATGAATATTTGAGACTTCATGTTGCTGAGCAAGACAAGCTAATTACAATTACAATTGGAGAGCATATGATTGGGTCCAAAGGTCAACCCTACATGTTGGAAGCAAAGGAATTGTTCCAAAAGGTAATTTGGATAAAATTTAAAGAGACTAGGAGTACAACCACCAAATTTTTATATGTTTAGGACGAATCTAGCAAATTAACTCAAACTTGGAACTTTTTACGTGGAGAAATTATTCAATTAGCATTTGAGGAGCACCTTCTTCCTGAACTACGGAAGGAACGTTTGGCCGAACTTCTGAAAGAGTCCAAGGCTTTTGTGAAGGGCATGTGTTGTGAAAGATTGGCGAAGTTTGTAAATGTGGCCCCGTACAAACCGGAGGATCCTGATCTGACCAAGATGTGTACAAGTGTTGTCGCTATTTCCTACGTTGACTACCGTGAACCCGGCTATGCATGTGCTTTGGATTTGAATGGAGTTCATTTAGCCTCAATTCCACTCTCTAATTTTGCAAGAAGACTGAATCCGAAATATCCAGAGGATTACAACGCAAAGGTAAGGCGTCATTAATTCTGAGGAATAATCGACTCTGAGTATTGGCAAATTGCGAAATAATTTAAAAAAATCATAGGTGGAGGGAGCCTTAAAACACTTGGAGATTTTTTTGAAGAAATGGAAACCCTTGGTGGTTGCACTCTCAGGAGTGGGGCGAGATGCATGTTCCTTAAAGAAGGAGGTTCAAGATGTGCTGTATAAGCTACGTCAGGAACAAGATGAAGAAAATGATCCATTTCCAATTATTCCAGTCGAAATTGTCGATATTGAGCTGAGTCGGATTTATGGAGTCTCCCAGCCCGGAATGGTAATATAGTTTTACTTCGGAATTCTAAAATTCTACAAAATAATTTTGTATGATTTTCCAACATAGGCGGAATTCCCTGATTTTTGTTCAACACAGCGGGAAGCCATTTCATTAGGTCGTAAGTTGCTGGATCCACTCTCTGAGTATGCGCAGTTGTTTAATTCGGCCGAAGAGATTCTTTGCATAAAATTTCACCCATTTCAAGTAATTATTTTTGATTACTTGGTTAAAATTCAATGGATAACTGTCTGATTGGATTTTTTAGAATCATTTGTCTAAGGATGACCTCATAGAAGCATTGGAAGTTGTAATGATAAATCAAACGAATGATGTTGGTGTGGATTTGAATGAAGTTTGTCAATATCCTCACAAAGCAAATGTTCTTCAATATGTTTGTGGTCTTGGGAAAGACAAGGCAGCTTACTTCCTTAAGGTTGGTTAATAGACCCTACGAGTCCGTTCTGTTGATTAATGCTCAATTAATTTTTGAACAGGCAATGAGGGCGAATAAATGGACACTCGAGAATCGCTCTCAACTCATTACAATGCTTCATGCTGGTCCAACAGTTTTTATTAACTGTGCGGGTTTTCTGAAGATAAATGTTAGCAGTTTGGGGAACAAGTAATTCATTTAATTTTTCATCATTTTTGCTACAGATTAATTTTGGTTTTATTTAAAATGATTATTTAATCCTAGTACGGATACATATGTGGAGTACCTGGATTGTACACGAATTCATCCCGAAAATTATGAATGGGCAAAGAAAATAGCAAAAGATGCCTGCTACGTCGAGACGCAAGATGAGGAGGAGGAGGACGACGATGAACTTGGCTCTTTCTTTGAAGACGTTCTGGAACATCCCGAAAAAATGGATGATTTGAATTTGGATGAATATGCTAACCAGCTCATGGACAAGGTAAATTTTAAAAGCTATTTTTCGAGTCTAATTAGTAGTAACAGAAATGTTTATTTATAAATTTAGGGTGAAGGAAGGAAAAGACTTGTGCTCGAAGATATCAAAACAGAACTGTATGGAACACCAGCCGCGTTCAGGGATTCCAGAACCCCTTATAAATCACCTTCGCCGGAAGAACTGTTTTATATGTTGACAAATGAAACCCCAGAAAGCTTTCATGTAGGAAAGCTGATAACTGGAAAAGTTACGAGTTAGTAAAGCTACCATTTTTATTTTGTTGTGATTTTACTCATAAATCTATTCTTTAGACATCCGAAGGAAAACACCAACTAAGGAAATGTTGGAAAATGCTTTGCCTGATAAGGACGAACCGAAAAAATGTCCAATTTGTCTCCAGACGTTCGATATATTGGAAGCTGTAACTTGGAAATACTGATTCATTTAATTTTACAATAGTGGGAGTGGTTCATTGGGAAAATCGTTTTATTCTTGCAGGTATGGGCTCATTTTGACAACGAAGCCTGCCCAGGCTCTGCTATAGGAGTAAATATCGTATTGGACAATCAGGTAGTGGGTTTTATTGCTCCGGACAAGATCTCCGATAATCCCGAAGTTGATATCGCCACAAGAGTTTGTATTGAACAAATCGTATATTGTCGAGTCGAGCAGATTTTTTATGAGAGGTTCAGCATCGAAGCAACTTCAAGGACGAGCGACTTGATGGATGTTGGGTGGAAATACAGGTAAGTCAACACAATGATTTATAGGAATTACGACTGAGTAAGGTTTCCTCGTATGAAATAATTAGGCCACAAAGAGATGACTACTACGACAAGGCGGCAGAAGCTGAGCAGATCAAAAAGATGGAAGAAAAACGAAAAAAGCAACACCCTAATTATTTGAAACGTGCCGTTTTGCACCCCTGCTTTAAGAATATTTCCTACAAAGAAGCGGAGAAAGAATTGGAAGATATGGATCAAGGGGATGTAATTGTTCGACCTTCTAGCAAGGTAAAAAAGTTTGCAAATAGAGTCCTTATAAAACCCCTGCTTCAAGAATATTTCCTACAAAGAAGCGGAGAAAGAATTGGAAGATATGGATCAAGGGGATGTAATTGTTCGACCTTCTAGCAAGGTAAAAAAGTTTGCAAATAGAGTCCTTATAAATTAAACGAAACATTTTTAATCGCTATCTATTTCTGAACTTAACAGGGATCTGATCATCTAACAGCGTCTTGGAAAGTGGCTCCAGGAATTGTTCACCATATGGATGTTGTGGAACGTCAAAAGCCGAATGCATTTAGTCTCGGGACAAATTTGATTGTTGATGGAGAATCTTACGAAGATTTGGATGAACTCGTGGCCCGTTGTATCCTTCCAATGGCTTCCTTGGCAAGGGATGTCCTTGCCTTCAGATACTACAAAACCATTGGGAGCAGAGACGCGATCACAGCTTACCTCAAGAAAGAACAGGAAAGAAACTCCAATAAGATCCACTACGTTGTTGAAGCTTCTAAAGAATTCCCAGGAAAGTTTTCATTGAGCTATTTACCCACGAGACGAGTCATCCAAGAATTCTTTACACTTACTCCTAATGGGCTCAGATATCGTGGGATTGTATTTCCAACTTTTCCAGAATTACTCAGTTGGTTCAAAGCTCATTATTCTCAGCCACCACAATCTACGGGGCCATACTGTAGATCAGTTAGTGTGTATAGTGGATTTAGTTGTTTCTAATTAGTCCCTGGTGTAGTGCTATGATTTTGATGATTAGATTCAAAACTACGACTTATAATAATATTATATGACTACTACTACTAATATTAGCCAACTACATTTTCAAATTACATAAGCTTTCCAAGTTTTAAGAATTTGAGTGTATTAAGCCAATAAATCCTAAAAAATTAAATAGTTTATAGTATTTTGAGTAAAATTAATTTGGAACGAAGAAATAGAAGGTTTAGCCATAATTTTAGATGGAACTTCAAGAGTCCGTGGGAACTTCACCCTCAGTTTGCTCTGGTTTCCACAAATCGACCTAGAAATATAAGAATTTTTAAAAACATTTAATTTGTAGACATGAATCCTCTAATTTTCTTACCATCTGAACCAGAACATTCATTTTTTAAGAAAGTAGGAAGAAAAGGAATGAGGCTGAACAAAAACAAGTGAATTTTATTCGTTTAGATTTGAATCGTAGTATCCGTACAACGGAGCATCCTCTTGGCTCAACCAATTACGCTTTCCAAATCTGTGAGAAAAAGTGATTACGAAATTAGCTAATGGGTTAATTAAGTTTCTCAATTAGTTTACCTCGGTCGACTCTTAGTTCCATACATTCGATCAAGTTCTTGAAGCTGGTGAAGTTTTTGTGCATTTGCCATTTCCCCGATCAATTCGCTCCGCGGTGCTCTTAAACTCATTTGCCCGCTGTAAAAATGTCAAAAAATAAGCTCATCGTAGTGATTTAATTATTGGCACAGAAAAACATAGTTTTGCCAGAACTTTTTAGAAAATAGTGAAAATTTCATGTCCACGTGTTGTTTACGACAAGGAAAA
>WJEZ01000380.1:0-30116 GCA_009869925.1 Thalassaphorura encarpata
ATGAGAAAATATACCATGCCATGTCGTACTAAGGAAGGATGATGAATGGTTTAATCAATACAAGGAAATCTTTGCAGAGCATCTTACGCTAACGTCTACGTCTCGTGTTGCCCAGCACAAGTGTGACCTATTTTTGCTTGCACTCAGCTGAAGCCGAAACTGACTATGACCATCTTCGAATAAAATGTCAATATTTGCTTGCAGAGGACCAAAATACCCACATAAAAACAGGAGAGAAAATCTGGACAGATGACCTCATAGAAAGACATGGATCTGGATCCGGTCTTAAAAGACTGTCTCAAGTATCAGGTCAATAGTGACGGGCGAGACTGCTACTGCCATGCCACAGAAAGCATTGCATTATTTCTATTGCCTTGCATTTGGGGTACATAGTCAATTCAGGAAATATTTTCTAGCAATGCTGCTGCTAAATGAAATATATTAGAAATTAAGCAATTTGCCACACGGTCCACCTCCACCGGCTTGAATCCTGACTTTAAACTTTTTACCTGAATTGGGTGAATTCACAATGAAAGTCGCCAATTCGCAGACGAATGAAATTACAATACAATGAAACTGGATTTAGACTCTGCGCTCCAGGATTGATAGAAACTGGAATTGAAGAATGGATTGCAAAATTTCTACTAACTAAGGACGAAACGGAACTGATGTCAACTAGTTTTGAGTTGAGAACATGTGGCATTTGCCATTCAGGTGTGTCAAGTTGCATTAAAAATTAATTATCCTAGCCATACTTTCCATAAATTTAAAACGATCAACAATTAAATTTAAATGCAATACTAGCACTAGGATTACGTAAGTCCAGTCCATACCATATGTACAAATCAGTTCATGTCCAAACCAAACCAAGGTCGCGCTCGCGCTCGCGCTCAGCCAAAATAAATTAATTCTATTCTAAGCAAGGCAGTTAGGCAAAATAAAGAAAAAGACTGATACTGACCTGCATCCAATGCAGCTAGATATTCCGCTAATACTAATTGTTTTGGTGGAGAAGGAGGCTGACAAGAGGAACCATTCTCATGGGAGTGACCACCATCATCATGTCCATGTCCATGTCCATGTCCATGACCATTTGCCAAATCCACGTCTTCCATTCCGTGATTATCGTAACTCAGTTGTTTGAGCTGACTCACCCTCTTCTTCTTTTGACCTCCTTCTGTCTTCTTCTCTAAATGCGAAGTAGTAACAGGGCTGGCCTTGACCTTGTCCGAATCGGTTCTACCTTGCTTCTGCTGCTCTGGCTCAATGTAATACACAGACGAGGATGACTTGTTTTTCATTTTCCTTCCTTCTTCCCACACTCAAATTCAAAGCCTAAGCGAAAAGCGTGGAAATAATTTGAGACTTCGGCCGGACTCAGATTTCTTCAATGGTGTCAATGACAAACTTTTTTTAACGTATCGATGGGAACTAAATCAAATTTTTTTAACCGGACGTCGATGATCAAACTAAAAGTTTCAAAGCCAAAATCACGATTAAAAAATATTCTGCGGGGATTTTTCACAAGTCACAAGCTGAAATTGTGGCGCATTACTATTTATCTATTATTGCGGATTTGTCAATTTAAATTAGATTTAATTTTCGGATGAATTGATAGGATTGATTGAGATGCAAAGTTAAATTTATCTAGTCAATGTTTTTGCACTCGGGCATTGGATTGCGAAAATATTAAAAGCTAATCTTTCCTATGCATCTTTTGCACACGGAAGAGGAAAACGGATTTTGAGTCGAGTCGAATTAGTTTTTCCAGTTCTGGGGAACAGATTGTTTTTCTCATTGTTATTATTGACATCAACTTTTCTGTGGTCTTTTTCTGCACTCCTAAGCCTCCTATCAATTTTTATGCCATGTGTCCAATTGTGTTTTGATCTTTTATGTGGGCTCCGTTGACGTTGACGCGTGACGTATGTACTGACAATTTTCTGAGTAATGTTAGGCAGTTAACGTAGACGTACAGTAACAGTTTGTGTTTTAGTTAGTTTACACTGGCTCAACCTGAGATGAGATAAAACTCAACTGGAAAGTTAGGACTCATGCCGCATACTGATTAGTTTTGTCCGGGTTCAACAGCACGGCAGGCAGGCAGGCTGGGCAAGGCGACATTATAATCAAAATCATGAAAAAAAAGTCAAAAGTTCTCAGGAAAGCCAGAATTTCCTGTTTTTTTTGTGATGCAAGAACTAATGGGATTTTGTTTTGTAAACAAACCATTTAAAATGTGCTAAAAAAATCGTTCATCACTCCAAGCCGCAAGAGCATATGACAAATTTTTTTGAAGACGTTGATTTACAATTTGTAATTGCTGGCCTTGGATCAAATTTAAATGGTAATTATGGAATTAAGTTGAAATTGAGAATAAAATATTTTCTTGGTGGTTTTACCATCCTGTTAATTGTCCAATTTTGAAATGAAAAACTTTACCATATAAAATTGGTTTGTTTTTCAATTTGTTATGATTTCCCAGATTTTTTTGAAGACGTTGATTTACAATTTGTAATTGCTGGTCTTGGATCAAATTTAAATGGTAGTTATGGAATTAAGTTGAAATTGAGAATAAAATAATTTCTTGGTGGTTTTACCATCCTTTTAATTGTCCAATTTTGAAATGAAAAACTTTACCATATAAAATTGGTTTGTTTTTCGTTTTCTTATGATTTCCCAGCTCACATTTACCATTAATAAAAAAAAATCTTACAACTGTAAATAAAAACACAAAACAAACAAATGCGGAGAATTTGTAGGAAAATTGAAGGTCATTTTAATACCACGCAAGTAAAAAAATCTATAATTTCACTACTCTGGACACTACTTTTCGGTATTTGTATTCCGAGGTCATACTGTCTCTCTTTCTGTTTTTAACTTTGTAGGATTCATTTTTATGATTGCTACATTATTCAACTCCTCTCAGCCCTTAGCCTCAAGCTATAGGCTCTAATCACAACTATTTTATTTATGCCTCAGTTCTATTCGGAACGAGGTACGCAATGTCTGTAAATGGCCAAATCCTCAGAAGTGCTCTTCCCCTTACCAGACCCATTGGGATTGGTCCGTACGTCCTTGAGTCTATCGAATTCTGCTCATTGTCACCCTCGATCCAAATGTACCCCCGGGGTATCTGTACAAATAATAGAATATGAATTGATTTTGATACAATTCATAAAGTTAAATGGTGTTGATGATTAGGCTCATACCGTTTCCAAAGTTCCATTATAAAGCATGAGGCTGTCACCGGCAACGGCAAGGACTCGTTTACAGATGAATTGTTTAGGATTTGTTGGGGAACGAGTTACGATAATATCACCGCGATTGAGCCAACCGTAGCGTGGGGAAATGTGTTCTGTGATCAAGACGTCACTCGTCCGAATTGTGGGCTCCATACTCGGCCCTTGACACTAGAAACAGATAAGAAATGAAAATGTAATGAAAAATCTCGTTTTATCTCCTTTTAAGTGTTCAAAATGTCAGAGAAAAACCATAATTCTAGAGAAAATGGTACAATAAATCGACTTAAATAAGCAATATGCTTAGAATATTAATAAAAATTCGAATCTGCTCGAAATTTCATATACCTAGTGTGACGAATAGGGCAAATGCCCATAAAATTCACCTAAGTATTACGTAAATTGAGCGATCATTTACTCATTCAACCAAATTACTCGAAGAATAACCTCAAAAATAATTTGATAGCATAATAACGGAACAGCACTGGGTAAGAACCAGGACGCCCATAATAGATATATTTAGAAAAGCTGGAAACTTACAATCACGAAATTGCCAACGTATTCCAAGGTGCAATGAACCTGGAATGACAAAATAGTTCCAAAAGTTAGATCAGCATATTCATAATTGTTGACAAATAGAACTTCTGAGTACTCAGATACTTACAATGATTCCCCATTTTGCTAGGGATCCAGCCAATCCAATGGCACTGAACATGGCCCTTCGGAGAGTATTCCACATCGTACTCATCTTTTGGCTGATTTGGTTTGACTGATTGACTGAGATTCCTTTGTTTTAAATTTTTTATTGGATTTAACTAATTTTAGTCTTCTCTTCTCCACACCACTACCCGCTTTCCGGTTTTTTGGTTTTTCCTCTTCTTAGAAGATAGACTACGATTTGACTATTATTTTGAAATAGGACTGGACTTGACTTCCTTCCCCAGGATGAAATGACCTTGGTTAGGAGGGGGAGGGCAGTGTTGGATTAACTTACAACAATCTTCTTTGCAGTTCCCTTCCAATCATTCGGAGAATTCCAAAGTGATGGAAGTGGAACTGAGACTGTTTCATTCCATGATGAGTCCTTGGAAAATAAAAGGATAAAATATTGTTTTGATGCTAAAAATCTTGGCAAATTGGGAACACAGAGCAAGACAGTGTCGCAGATGCACTAGAAGACACAAGATATTTTAGAAAAAAGGTCACGAAGAATTTGGAAAAATAAAGTTGCTATTTTTTGAGGAAATTCTAGTATTAAATTCAAAAGAAATTCAATCTCCCGCTCCAATAATTTTTGCGCCCTACTTTTTCATAGTTGACGTCTTTTTTGGGCCACAGATGGAAGTTCAGACTTTCAGGTCAAAATTAGGATTCGGCAATTTCTGTATTCGCAGATTCGCATTCGCAATTCACAACTTTGGATCTCATCTCGGATGGAATTGGAATGCTAAATTCTCATTCGCAACTTATGTGTGATGCGGGAAGATGAGATGCGGATGCGACACACGTCTCAACACATGCAAAATTAAACCCGTGAAAAGTGTCGGAAATCTGGAGAGATGCGAATATGCGAAATCTCATCTGCATCTGGAGGATGTAGTGTGCAAAAAAGACCGAATCTGCATCTGAATTGAATTCCGAGTTACCCGGTCAGGCGTATACACACGAAATGAGTCTCCCTGGATTTTTATTTTACTCAAGATCTTTTTAAATCTAAATAAGTTAAAGTTAGTCATAAATGTTTTTCTTGTTAAATGAGGAGCTTGCTTTTGTCGCCTGATTCCTCATAGTTGGTGCTACGCTACGTACTGTCGTAATTAATAATAATCTGGACGCTCCCAGTAATTTTCCGTGGTTGCGTTAAAAGCTCACAAGAATGCAATTGTATTTTGTATTTTGCTTTTTGCAATAATACTGAACGAGGGCATAATTTCATTTAGCGTCAATAAGATAAAGATGTCTGGTTCATAGCATGAATCAATCACTGTACTACTACTTGAAATACATTTTATATCAGTTAGTCCCTGGAGAATGTAACCTGGATGGGATGAATCATCACTAAATTATCTCTAACGTACTATGAAGTAAGCAAAGTTTAAAGTTTAATCCCAATACTTTTCGGTGGAAAATTAGCTTAAAGTGTCTATTCTGCAGTAATATCTAGGAATCTCCATAAAATAGGAATTTTTGTTAGATTACATGTTTTGGGGATAACATGATACCCAATGGCTGGTCTAACCAGCCAGCCTAGTCTTCGGGTGTGACGTAGAGTAGCTATCAAATTACTCACCCATTTTGAATTGATAGGGTTTATCTTGTTTCCCAATAATCTACCATGTCGTCATAAACTAACTAACTAACATGATAATAGTAATTCCAAATAACAATTCATTTGATGCCGTGCCGGGTCGATGATTCTGTATATATGTACGTATATATCTGTACCATTGCACAATTCAAGCTAAAATTAATGTTCTGAAAATACTACGCACACACGAACAATTATCGCTAATAGCGTGTCGCTCTCTCCCTGACGTGACCCTTTTGCCTTGCCTGCCCTTCAAGGGTAAAGGATTTTACAACCTTAAAATGTACGGTACAAGCCGTCGTCGTAGGCCTTTGGGTCAATTTCTGTTGACATTTTCCTTGTTTTGTCGGCATTGTCATTTTTCTCGGTAGAAGTCCATTAGCCGTTGAGGACATCAATTCCTAATTCCTAGTACAGTACACAACACAAAGTTCCCAAGTAAATAAGGAAATGTGAAAATGAATGACAAGTACACATGTACTCACTGATATTGCTATACTATAAGTATCATACACATAACTTTATGTACAGACTGTACTGTACACGCAATTCGTCAATATAATTAATTACTGTCAAATTACGTATACTAATTATGAGAAAAATCGATAGAATATGCAAATTGTGGGGTTTTATTTTTAATTATCAACAGCCATGCTGGCCTGACCTGGCTGAAGCCGAGCAAAGCAATTAAAAACATTGCAAAAGGACCAACGCGTGCGAGGGGGAACGACGAATGACTTCTTCGATTTCGACGTCACCAATGTGAAGATGAATTATTCAAACCACAGCACAGTAGGCGAAGTAAATGGCAATGGCAAACCACACAGGATCAGTGACAATGACAACGACACTGGATTTACCTCATTACTTTTGGAAACAGGAAGGAAATCGGTTAACGCGGTTTTATTCTGGAAAGGAAACTAAAAACCCTGGACAGGGTCATTAAAAAGAGTCCCAAGACAATTAGTTGTTCACAAAATTGAAGTCGTGCGATATTTGATATTTTAAAATTAACTCTTCATGAATTCATCCAAATAATGCAAGATACCATTGCTAATGCCTATGCAATGAGTAAAAAAGTGAAAAATGATCAAAGTTTGTAGTCAAATGTTTATGTTGCTTGGTTTAGGATTTGAATTGAATTTACTATTTCCTCGTGTACTAGGATTTAATTACAATACACAAGTAAATCCCAGACCAATTCGGTCAGACTAGTACGACACGAGTACAGTATGAATGTCTCATCTCATCTCCTATAATGTCCCCTGGGTTAGCCGAATTGTCATGTCATGTCACTTGTCTTGGTCTTCTTGCCTAGTTTCCCGGAGGAATCTGGCTTTGTTGCTATGGTTGGTGCTTTGGCTTTGTTTTGCGGTTGACGACAATCAGAATCAGAACCACAAGCCAGCCAAACCAGAACAAGTGCATCAGGATGATTAGGATTTAGTATTACCCCGAAAAGATGGTTTGTTATTGCTGTGGATGCATTTTGCATGAGATTCATACGTATGACATGACGTCGATGTGTGACTGACTGAGTAATTATTTCTTGAGTAATTTAGGGGAGGAATACGAGGCTAAAGCTCAAGTCGGAGCCTGACCTGGCTGTGCTTTGCTTTGCCTTTGCCTGGGCTGAGTCATTGAGTATTTGTTGGATTTGAGCTGTGCCGTGCCGGAGGAAAGGAAGCAAGCAGTGAGTGGGGTATAAGGAAAAGGAGGGGATAGAATTTAGACTCAGTCAGTGCGAGTGTGGTTGTCGGTCTGCTCAGAGGCCAAAAAATAAATTTCAACAAGCCCAAAATCCATAAACACAGTCCCGCACTCAACAACCCGCCCTACTCCTTAATTCTAATCACATAAATCTAAATTTAATCCTGACTTGACCTAAAGCAGCAGCCTAAGGTGAAGGTGAAGGTGAGGACCCTATTCAGCAGTTGCAGTGGAGGTCACAGTCACAACAACAATTTGCCGACATGCTCTCATCTAAAACAAGACATGCCCTCCATTGTGGACTCCTCACAGTCACAGTCGTTGGAATTGAACTATGGACCGGAGGACTCAACTTGACCTCAGCTGCTCACTCATTTGCTGATATTGACCCTTGGGCTGAGTATGGCGTTTTACCAACAATCCTCCTCTACTTACTTCGTCTTCTCACCTTCCTAGCACTCCCTCAGGTACATTAATTTTGACCTTTGCTTCATTCGTTCGTTCGTGATTGTTGGCATTTTATTGCAAGGTCATTGCGAATTGCAAGAGACAAGATTCAATTTTTTTGCTCCAGTCAATGTTATTTTTTTTTCTCAGATTTGCTTGCGTAAGTAGATATGTTGCAAATTCACGTACGGACGTACGTGCTGATTTCCATAATTTCATAGTGTGAAAAAGATTCTGGATTTCATGCTGAGTGTTGAGTAATGGATGGATAGGGAAAGATCAGTAGGGAAAATAGAATCTGTAAAGTATTTGCAATTTTTTTGGATTGTGATGGAGTGTTGAAAATATATGTATTGATTTTTGTAATTTTTTGTAGGTGTTATTCAATCTCCTGGGTCTTTTAGTGTTCAACGCCTTTCCAGAAAAGGTGCTTTTAAAGGGCTCTCCCCTGCTAGCTCCATTTCTTTGTTTCCGCGTCGTCACACGCGGAGATTTCCCTGATCTCGTCAAGAAGAATGTGATGCGAAATCTGAATCTATGTCTTGACGTTGGACTAGAAAATTTTATGATAGAAGTTGTGACGGATCGTGGGATTGCAGGGATAGTGGATTATCCTAGAGTCCGAGAAGTCGTTGTTCCACCGTCCTATGAGACCAAGAGTGGTGCCTTGTTCAAAGCAAGGGCTCTTCAGTATTGTTTGGAAGAAGATGTCAATATTCTAGCTGACTCGGATTGGATTGTTCATCTTGATGAAGAAACCCTCCTCACTGAAAATTCTATTCGTGGGATTCTCAATTTCGTCATTGACGGAAAACATCAATTTGGTCAAGGAGTCATTACTTATGCCAATGATCAAGTAAGTGTATACAATTTATAATTCTTATCACTTCACTCTCATCCTGCCCTTGGCTTCTTGCCCTCATACATATTCATATTCATTTACAAGATCCACGCTAATCAGATACGTCACAGACCACACAACAGGGTAGTTCTTAGTACTGACTGCATCCAATGCAAAGTGCAATGCAGTCGGCTTGTAGTCAATAGGTTATGATTGATCATTTTTTGCATATCATTTAGCATGTAGTTGTAGTTGATAGTTGATGCTCATATCTAAGAATTCCTTGTAATTTTTTTTATAACTTTTACTTTTAGATCGTAAATTGGATGACAACGCTGGCCGATAGTTTTCGAGTTGCAGATGATATGGGAAAACTACGTGCCCAATTCTACTTATTCCACAAGCCCTATTTCTCATGGAAAGGCTCCTATGTTGTTACTCAGGTGAGTATTTTAAAGATCTCTTTTCATTGCCAACTTTTTCTATTGCTCCTATGCTTTGCATCCACCCATCATCATCCTCATTATGTAAGAATATAAACCGACCCGAAAACTAAAGTAAGATGCTATAGGGCTAGACATTGGCAAACTAGACTAGACACTCGGCTCATATCACTCTATGCTAGCCCAGGGTATTTTCTAAGAAATGTGAGGTCTGGCCTGGTGATTCGCGAATGAGTTTGGCTATTTTCAATTTTCCTTCCTTGTCAAGGACCTTTTGAATTAGCCTAGGCAGAACAGAACAAGCACATTTGGTACTTGGTGGTATATTAGAGCTTCACTTAAAACATTTTCGCCTCGTTTTGCATTTTGCTTTTGCTCTTTTTTTACATTAGCATTTCTCAATATCTCAATTGTTTATATTTACGAGTAGTGTGCCAGGAAAAACAAATATTATTTCAGGGAAATCCAACCAATTCGTTCCTTGAGTTTTTAGTTTAGACTACATAGAGGAATGCTCTGGTTTATTTTTAACGGGATTCCTAATAAGGATTTTATTGCAAGGCAAAGAGATTATGAATGGATTTTGCTGCTCTTGCAAAAATTGGCATGACATGACGTGATGTGTGAACGAAGGTGTGAGAAATTTAATAATAGGGTTGACTCAGTTTGAGTTTGAAGACATTAGGAATGGCGCTGATGATTATACTGATGATTCAGATTTGATTTTGATTGCACTTGACTGCTGGTCCAGCAATGCACTCATACTACTTTGTTTAGATAATAATTTGGAATTATGGGACAGCTAAAAGAGATATGAAACAAGCAGACCCATTGTCTCATGATGGGATCGTGGCATATTAATGTCAATAGGATTATGGAATTTGCAAATGGTCCTATCCTAGTACATTACAACCCCTGAGTGCAAAATATAAAATCTGAAGGGGATGACTACTACACTACTATGCACTAGGCATAAGCATAACAAAATTTGTCGTAAAAACTAAAACCAAAGCTGAAAGCTGTGGAGATGAGATGAGTCACAGTTGACGAGCGACTCTTTTCAATGGAATGCTGGCTGAGCGAATTGGAGGATAACGGAAGCATAGGACACCACAAGAGATTATTTTGCATGTGAGTATCAAAAGCAAAGGCAAAGCAAAGGAACGCATTGCAAGCTAATGCAAAAAGTTTTAGTCACTAGTCAAGTGGTTGGCCCTCATTGTCATCATATTGTATGCGTGTGTGTGTGTAGAGCACAGTTCTCAATTTATCGCAATTTTCATGAACATTCAACACAATAGAGTACAATGGACTCATAATCACTCATTGAGAGGAAAATTACAAGGGACAGACAGAGAGCCAGGACTTGTGCTTGCCTGATTTCTGGAGCACAGCACAATGTTCAAGTCCATCCAAAAAAGAATTGATTAATCCATGATTACGATTGTTGAGCTTTGTATAGAGGGAAAAAAAGTAGAGGAATGTAAGTGTGAAGGATTTGGCGAATTTAACCTTGTACAGTGCAGCAGGGCAATGCAATGGACATGAAGAGGACACAAGTCTTGTGAATGCTCAATTCTATTGTAAATCCATGACACGATTCCATGTCAACTCAAGCAAATGATGAGACAAAATTAATGTGATTAGCGAAAAAAAGTTTTAAGTCGACAGATGCAGTTAAAAATGGTAGCTTTGATTTTTTTTTTGCGAAGGACTGAGCTGACAAATCGGATGTTGACAAAGCTAGTAAAATAAATGCAATGCAAAACAGATGTTGCGTATTTTTTATTTTTGCACGGGATGCAACAATAGGCTATAGGCAAAAGGCTATAGGCTACAGGCTCATACTCTATTCTACTTTACTCCAGATCGTTAGCTAATAGGCTAGCTAAAGTTTTGCTGTTGCTGTTGCTAAAGTGGTATGCCTATGCAATGAACTTTACTTGATGTATTCAAACGTTCTTAATTATTCTAATTCTTCTTCTACATGGATGAGTTTCAAGGCAAACTTGTTATTTGCTGCTATTCCAAGTTAATTGCATTGGGAAAACTCCACGTGGAAGTGGAAAAGTTGCGTTGCATTGGATGAAACTGAACTGGGTCCAGTATCCAGTTTCTACCTATAGTTAGTTGTACTAACGAGGACCTAAGGCTACGACTATGGCGAAGGAAAAGCATTGAGAATAAAGGAATGGCAAGCAAATGGCAATGACTGTCAACATATCACATATGGAGAATTAAATTAAATTAAATTAAATTGGATTGATTTGAATTAAATGGAATGGGGTCTATAAATGATTTGATGAAACCTGAGGGATTCATAACTTGATTTAATTTAATTCTACTAGTGTTATGTTCCTATTCCTGGCATGGCATCACGAGTGGAATTGATGTTTAGTCGGTGTCGGTACGCTATGCACTGATCTGTGGTTTTGAAACAATTTAATTCGATAACGCTAATATAGGACAAATCATGTTTTTTATTTGTGGTCTTTCATAATCATAGCTAGGTCATGGTAATAAAACTAGAGCACCACACACGACACGGCATGGATAAGATTAGATTACTCAAATTCTGAATGTGTACGAACGGACGGCGTGTCGGGTGGGTCCTATCAAAAAATTTTCCACTGCTGCTACAGAATGCAATGCGCTTTCTGAATGAAATGATGAAAAAGTCTTGAAATGGTTAGTAGAAGAATATGGGATCATTCCTAAAGTGCAAGATGTTACAATGTCGTATTTTGTATTTGTTTGGAAGCAATTTTGCAAAAGAAAATGGGACATTTGTGCCTGTCTGGAATTACTTTTGTCTTAGTCTGACTTTGGCTTTAGGTCAACAAGATGAGCCAAAGCGTTCATACTACTAAAGTCAGTCAATTAAATCTTTCTCCCTATTTTATTCAATGGGTGAAATAAAACTTTTGTTCATATTTTACGAACAGGCAGGCAGGCTGGCTTGCTAAAACTTTGTCTCAAGAGACTTTTATAGCCTTATTTAATTTCTTCACTACTTGGAATAGAACTTTGGCGTGCTGTGCTATGCTATGGTGTCTGTGTCTGGGAGTCTCAAATCAAATAAAGTGTTTTCTTCATGAAATGAAATGAAAAAGGAACGGACGCGAACGCCTGATTCCCTCAAGGAAGAATCCTTATCCTTGGCTGACTGGCTTAAGATTTTCTTCCTTTTCCTGGAATAGCGTGCGAGCTAAAATCTCTCCATGTGTTTAGTGTTGGGTTCTAATGGAATGACTTAATCACTCCTTAAGGACTCATTATTACCACTGACTAGACTAGACTAGAGTTGAAGCATTTCGTCAGCTCAGATCATAACTTGTTAAACTAAGACGTACGAATTGAACTTGGTCTAGGGTTAGGTTATCTGTCAGATTTTAGACTAAGGCATGTGAGTGAGGCTAATGCAATATTATTTTATGAGCGGAAGTTAAAATCCCAAAGGAAATAAAAGGAAGGAATGGGTTGTTTCTTACTTGACAATGCGAATGCGGGTGCGGATTTTACGGTAATGTGTGTGCCAATGACAATGCATTGCGTTTAATGTACCAAGGCAAGATTGGCTCATCAAAATACATGAGGAGCAATAACTTTGTCATCACTTGACTCCAATGCAATATATAAGGAAGTGGAAATCACATGATGGACTTTCCTAATTTTTCTGCATCTCTCATCTCGCTCAGAATAATTTAGTGCCTTATGACAGATTTTACGTGCATTGGTATTCTCATGGAGAAAGTTGGCAAAAAATGGCTGAGAGTCAAGAGTCTGTTCCGTTCTATCCTTGCCTCTTTAATTTACTTTTTTATGATTGAGGATGAGTGGTGATAAAAAGATTCATAAAAAAGCAAAAGCACAATCTGTTTTTGGTCCATGGGCTACAGGGCTAGCGGCTAGTGCCGAGTGCGTGGGTTTACGTTTACGAGCAACGCGTTTGGAATGGGTAAAAGAAAATAGGTGTCTGTGTCTGAGAGTGACTTGACTTGAAGTTGAACGATCTTCTTTTTATTGTAAATTCCTTTCTGACATTTTAGTTGATTGACTTGAAAGGATTTTTTTCATTTTGTTCATGCAGGTTGGACCAGAGCGAAAAATTACATTTGACAATGGACCGGATGGCTCTGTCGCAGAAGACTGTTTCTTCGGAATGAAAGCCTATGCAGAGGATTTTTCGTTCAACTTTATCGAGGGAGAAATGTGGGAGAAATCTCCTTTCACCATATGGGATTTCCTTCAACAGCGAAAGCGATGGATGCAGGTAAATCAAAATTAAATCTTTTAGCATTTGCTTTCCTAAGATTCTGCGCCACGCCAATGTGTGGTTCGATTCGATTCAGCACTCAAGTAATTAGAGGAAAATAAATATCATTACGCTGGCGCTACGCCTTGCGTCATCCAATTCAGATGAAATGAATTGCAAGAGAAGAGACTACACAAAATCTAATTATAGTAATCTCAACTAAACAAGTCGGACGGTTTGTATTATATAGTTAGTCGAATTTTCTCACCAATTTTGGTTGTGTTAGAATAGGCTTGAACCAAGACGAGATAAAATGTTACCATTTGAGTGAAAGTAGGAAAATCCTACCCCAGAGAGTTTTTTACTACTAGCCTTGCCTCTAGTTTTTTAATTCAATTACCTACAAATGCTAAGGCTTGAGTTCTTTTTTTACGTGGTTTTATGTCTAGCCCTAGTCTAGTCTTTTAGAGAAAATTTTTTCTTCTTTGCGTTTCTCCTGTCTTCGCATTGTAGCGAGTTTGTGCGCCCTTTGGGAATTGAGGCAAGACGGGTGGGGTAAGTTGTAAGATGAAGAACGGACAGGAAGGCGAAAGCTTCACATAATCGTATTAGTTGGTAGAAAATGAGAATGAGTTGGAGTTGGTTGGTGAATGCCCGTTATTTTTTTCTCTTCTTACTGGAAGTGAGGAAAAGAAAACCATTGGGTTGATGCTAGAGAATAGAACATGCGATTCTAGAAACTTTGCTGAAAGTAAAAAAGACCACAGCGCTGAGCGCTGCTTTAATGGGAACGGAATTCCTGTTGTCTGACAGATGTGCTTAAGTGTAATGTAATGCAAGGCTAGGCGAGGCGAGGAAATTGGAGAAAGAGAAAATAACACCCGCCCTGGTTTTCTACAAGAATTGAGAGAAACGAGTGTTCTGTGGTCTCACTTCATTTTTAATTGATAGGAGTTAGCTGGGCTAGCTATCCCTGCTAATGCTAAGCTATATGGCTTTAGCTCCTTAAGTCTACGAGTTGACTTGCCTTGTCTTGATGAGAGATGGGAATTTCTGAAGGAAGGAAGGAAAGTTAGATTGATAAATTCGTTCCCTCTCGCTTCTTACATTTCCTTTTACTTTTTTACTTACCTGTCGGAGAAAGGAAAGGTTTAGAATTGCTAAGAAGGTTCATAAGGAATTATTTATTAGTTGCCCTCTAGTGCCTCTTGTTGCTGCCGCTGCAAGAGAAAATGATTCGTTCAATTTGCTATTTGCACTGCATTGCGTATTTTGCTTTTACCTTTGAATCATATACCAATGCCAACTGCTACTATGTTAATGTTAAATTAACCATTTTGTGCCTGGCCGGCATGTTGAAAGACATTTTTTGCACTTGGTTCCTGAAACGAAAGAAAAGGAAAAAAAGTTTTCCTTGAATTTTGAATTGAGAGTAGCAGCAAACAAAAAATAATTGATGAGGAAAGCAAAGTTCATACTGGAAAGAAAAGAAACAGCAAATTTTTGTGTACATATATAAAAAAGACGTAAATTTTGCTTAGACTTCAGTTATCCGTGCCAAATGCTGGCGCTGAAGATGAATTTTAATGTGGGTAAAATTAAATTCTACAAATGTGCATTCGAATATCTCGTTTGCCAGTTTTACCTTATTTATATTCTGGAAGGCCAACCAATAGGTTTGCGTCTGCTTTTGGTGAAGAATCCTCGTAAATTTAAATTGAATTTACTTAGCCTAGCGAGAAAACCTTGGTTGCTTACGTATATAGAGGATTAAGTTAAATTTCCTTTTGCCTGGAGTGGAATTCGTGAGTTTACTTTTAACCTGAGTTGAGTTGAGAATATGGATTGGATGATTTTCTATGATTTAATGTAAACGTAGCGAAATACATAGGGCATGGTAATGGTATGGTAGACGATTGTGCTCATCCATGCGAATTAAACGAGTCTTTTAATAGCTCTTTTCAAATGTGTGTTTGGTTTGGTCGGTCGGACGAAGGACTGAAGGAGAATGAACAAATTCTGTTGAATATGCATTACTAGTTTTAATGTATTTGGAGGCGTCGGGAACATAATTAAGTTTTGTTATGTGCACTAATACTACTACTACATGTAAATGCGATTAGATTAGAAATTATATTGTGTGCTATGCTCTGCTGTGGTGTTGACCAAGTTTACGACTGTTTTCCCCATTAATGGTCCTAAAATCACGAGATGAGATTTACTTGGGTTTTTTGTCACGTTAGTTTAGCATAAGTTGGATGACATGGGTCTTGTCCTTTTCTCAGATTTCCATTTAAATCTTGGGAAGGAAGAAAAGTTGATTTCCCTTGATGATTTTGGATGAACAACCCAATTTTGTTCACGGCATGACGTCCTGTGTAAAAGTTTAATTAACCATAAAATGAAATTAGGCTTAAGGCTAAGGATCTCCAGAATTCTGAGAAGGTTTTTGCTCGTTTTCATGGCTGAATTGGACATTGTGGCGTGGGCCAACGCCAAGGGCCATTGGAAAGAATTTATGGACAGGAACCTTTTAAAGTTTCTTTTTTCCTTTGACTTTGATGTTGAGGACATGGCATATGTAAATTTTGCAAAGTTAGTCAAGTTATAAGTCGGGTAATTTTCCATTGTAGTGTCATCAGGAGTGAATTGGTCAGGATAGGGAAGGCTTGACAGGTGAAATGAATCGGATCGGATCGGATGGAATTGAGTGACGCTAATGGAAAATCCTGTTCCTTTGGTGAAAACATGAAGAAAGGTTTTCTCCTCTCTATGCATGTGAAATTTGAAGTGGTCGTACATACGTGGAAAGTTGAGCTGACATGAGGTGAAGGTGAGGTGAGGGTCCTTTGTGCCTGCCTTCAAAAACTTGACAAGAATGTGTAGGAAGTTAGGAACGGAACTAAGCAAGCAGGAGGCAGAGTTGGTAATTGTAACTAGATACGAGAGAGTGGAAAGTTATAATTTATTGGGAACACATACGTACATGTAGGACGTAGAGCATATGGGGGAGATGGAAATTAATTGGATTCGTCATCCTTTGAAATCAAATTTTAGAGCAAAGTGGCCATCGTTTTGTAATTTTGTAAATCTCAAGGGAAGGAAGGAAGGAAACTCAAATTAGTGCCTGTGCATTTACATTTCATTTGTTCAAAACTTTGGAGGTCCTTTCAGAATGTGCGATAAGGATCCGACATTTTAAAAGCCATATGATTCCTCCTCGTCACCTTGGAACATTTCCAAAACTAAAGGCTTAAGCCTAATCATGCTTCAGCTTCAGCTCCTGCGGCAGCGGCTTGGTTGGTTGATGGATGTTAGATTCAAGTTGAGTTGTTGTTTTGAGGGAAAGCGAAAATGCATTACATTACATTACGATTACTACGACATTTGCTAGCTAACTGATTGCCCCATATTGTTTCCATTTCTTTGTCCGTGCTCATTCGTGCCTGAATTTTTTGGTATCCGGATTCGCAATCATGGAGAAAGGAGGCCGGGCGGTGGAGTAATGGTAAAATTATGGTTGGGTATTATTCCATGCTGATGTGAATGTAGCTAGCATGCGTGTCTAGTTCTTTCTTTCTTTTCCTTATGGAATGGAATATTTGGAATTTAGGTTAGTGGATAAAAACATGAAATGGAAAGTTACTCTCGTTTAACACTAGGCATGGAACTTATGAAGGATTACATAGGTTTGATTGGAGAAAATTACATGTATAGAAATAAATGAAAACGCAATGGAATGGAATAAAGACAAAATCAATATGAGAACCTATGATGGATTTTTATGCGAATGTAATTTTGCATTTGTCTCAGGCTGAGGATATTTCTCCAGGAAATGTCAAGAAAAAGTATTGAAGAAATTATTTAGCGTGAGTAATATGAAAATGGAAGAGAGATAACAGAATGTGGGAAAATAAGTTTTTGTGAACGAACGGGAGAAGAAAATGTCCGAAGTGAGGTAGGAATTTTCCTTGAATGCAGTGAACAGTCGATTTCATTTTTCCCTTGAGAGCGGCAATAGAAATTTAGAGCAGTGGTGACACGGTGTTAAAACTTGACGAAGACGTAGGCTAGAATTTTGTATTCAACTTTTATGCTCTGCTATGCTTTCTCCTCCTTCAGGAGTCGTAAGAAAAGAGTTTTTGACAAAACTCTTTTTGGTTGTTAGGATGAAATAGAAATAGAATAGAATGGACAAGACATGAACGAATCGCAAAATTCTATTTTGTAGGAGAGTTGGAAATCGATATTTGGACGAGTCAAATCAAAGAATCGACCAGAGTAGGATAGGATAGGACGTACGAATGTAGACATGTAACCGCCATTAAGACATTTGATTAATTAATCGCGGAGTGAAACGACAGGACGGGACGAGCATGGGCTTGGCCTGCTGCTCCGTGGAAATAAGGTGAAGGTGACGGTCGGTCGGGCATATGGAAAACTCTACATCAGCTTAATGGGAATCGAATGTCACAATGCCTGCCTGCAAGTTTCCCAATTCATGGCAGGGTAGAAAAAAATGTGGACAAGGACGTTCCAGTATTCTGCTGCACTAATGAAGGCAAAAACTAAGATTTGCATCAAATACTTTTTGTGCGAAAGCGATATTTTTTTAATGGTGAGGTACGGGAGGAAGAAAGACCGGTGATGGATTTGCTAATCATGAAGTCATGGAAGGAGAACGAGTCCCTTTCTTTTGTCAATTTAAATGAATAAATCGATAGAGTTCTTATAATTTATGGGATTTTAGCCTGTCCTGGGAGTGAAAGCTCATTTCCTGCCTTAGTCTATCTCCGCATCTTCTTCTTCCATGGCTCTAGGCTAATGCTAATGCTAAGCAAAACATATGGTTGAGCGTTGAGCCCATTTTCCCAGGAATAGATAAATCGGACAATGAATGCTAAAGTTCATTATACATGTTTTCTCAAAGATTCTATTCTATTATATATGTGTGGTTTGAGTTTGTTTGTACTAACTCCACTTTCAGTCTGAGGTTAGTTAGTAAGAATGGAGTTTTGGATTCCGTAGAAAATAACATGGCATGGCATGGCAGAGTGATGGAATGAAGTTGAAACAAAACTTAGTGATGCGAGAGGTTGAGTAGATTTGGGAATGCATGGAGAAAGTTAATCGATTCTTCAACCCTTGTTCTTCACAAGGGAAAGAGAATGTAGTAGACATTGTTTTAAGTTATAAACAAAATCCTATGCTGTCTCATGTACATAGTGTTAGATTAGGCCAGGCCAGGCCCTTTCTTCCCTGGAGTTGTAGTAAATTCAATGGGTTAAGTTTATGTCAAGTTGTTTTATTTCAAAAATAAAGTTTGTAGTCAGACGGAAGACAAGAGATTCTGTTCTGTTCTGCTACGCTTTAGGCTTATAGTCTAGTCTATGACTTGATCTGACCGTATGCCCTTGATATCCATAAAGTCGGGATTTGATACTCAAAGAATAAAGTTTGCCAATTTATTGTTCAAGTAAATGATGGGGGAATTATACCCTTGGCTTTGGGTTTTGGTCCTGTGGCCCATTAATGGACTTTGTCGCCAAATAAAATAAATCCTGGCCTAGCCTGGTCTGGTTGTAAAATTTGCATTGAGATTGAAACTTTGTTTGGACAGGAAGTTGTTATGTTTTGGACTAAAGACTAAAATTCTCATAAATTCTAAGAGTTTAATTACCCAGACTGATAATTCAGGGGTGGGGTCGGATAGGGTAGGGCAATGTCCCAGCCCAGCATGGCAGGGGGGCATACTAATTTAATTAACTGAATTTAGACGTCACGTCACGCTCCACGGATAAATGGATTCAAATGAGAATAGAACGGAACGAATCAACAACCCAATCCGTCCGTCCGTTAATTTATTTTGTGTCAGGAAATAGGAGCAGAACAGCAAAAAGGAATGAAGGAAAATCAATTGAATCGTGGTTTTGGCAAAATCTATCAAATAGAATGGTGACAATGAGAATACAATGATATAATGTGGGTTTAGATTTGGCATAGGATGGATTGAATTGAATATTTGAAGTAAATCCTTGCCAAATGCGGGTAAATTTCCAGATCTAGTTGGAAAAATGTTTGACGTTGACTTTCACGTCGTTTTTCTTTAATATGTAACGTGGGATTGCTTTGGTTTGCCTTTCCCTTGGTTTTTCTCCTGACTGAGTGACTGACATTGAGCCTCCTTGATTTCTTTCAAAGCTTTATCAAATATTTACACGAAGAATTGATTAAAGTGTAGGAATAGGAGGAAAGGCAAGTAAGGCTATGCGTATATTTGACTGAAGTAATTGCTTTGTATATATAGTTTTAATCAAAGCAAAGTAACTAAACATAAAGCTATGGCTAGCATGGTATTATATTTTTCCAAGAATCTCTTTGATGACTTGGAAAATATGGAAGGATAAAAATTTTCTAGGATGATATTGACAAGTTTTTTGTATGAAATTACGTAATTTTTGGTATGGAATGATTTTTGAGAGTGAAGAAGATGTAGTTTTTGAAAAAGGAAGAGAAATATGATAGGGAATGGATGCCAAGGAAGAGAATCGATCTTTGTAACTTTTCTAGCCTCAAAGTCTCCCACGATCCTAGCAAAGTAAAAGCAAAAGGCAGCAGATACTATGTATCTATCTAGGCCTAGGCTTGGGTAGGGTGGGTCCTTTCACACAACTTAGCTTAGCTAAAAACTTCAAAACTGAGAGCCCAGGTTCAAAAAACTCTTAGTTATCGATCTTCTTGTTCTCCTAGCTCTTGCTGCTAGCTGCTTGCGTTAGCTTCTCACGCTCTGTGGGAGTTCCTATAGTTGGCAGGACCAAAAAGTACTATGTCCAAGGAATTCCTACTACATTGGCATGCTAATGTCATTTAAGGATCTTGTTTGAAATGAAATGAAAAAAAAAAGACAAAGGCAGGTTTGAAAAGTTTCCCAATTGGTTTTCCTGAAGGAAAAAGTTGACATGATATAATAATTTTAAAACAATACCTCTATGCAATGGAATGGAACGGAATTACTTTCTTTTATCAGGATCTTTTCTTTATGATGAAAACGAGTTTGCTCCCTCCGCTCTTTTATTCTCAAACTTTGTGCCTAAGAATTTAATTCCTTTGGTGTTGAAAGTTTGAAAGTAGGCGTTGACGCTGAGTTTTTGATCAAATTCTTTTCAGAACTTTTGCTTCCATTGAAAAGCCTTGACAATAATTTTGGAATTTAAGATTTTATCGATTTGTTCGCCGTCCTAATTGTTCAAGCAGAAAGGAAAGGGGAAAAGAATAGAATAAGTTTTGTATTTGTATTTGTGTTTGTCTGAAGAGATTTGATTTGTGGGTTTGTTTAGTTGAATTGTTGAATTGTACTCATTGTGTCAGACTCAGGAAAAGGGAAAAGAGAGAAAGAGAAAAAGGTTGTCTGATCTTCTGCACTTGTACCCCATTTCCTTTCTCTATTTACTATACAACTTGACTTGACTTGGATCAATTGGGTTCCCTTTCGTTTGTTCATTCCATCCAATGCAGAAATCTTTCTTTCAGACAGAGTTTTGAATTGTACACGTAGAGCAAATATACGAATGAAATTGCATGCAGAATGCAGAGACAGGCGTTTTGATTAAATTGAGTTTACTTTGCTGTAGAACTCGTGCTTTCTAGTTAGTTTACTAAATCACATTTGTAATTTGCAAGTGGGGAAAAATTATGTCTCCCTTTGTTTTTGTCTATGACGCAAATTGAGTATTTTTTTTCTTGGGAGAAGAGGACAAGGATAAAGTTGAGGTCGTGACGTGACGCGCTGTGCTTATGGCTTATGCTTAGCAGCATCTTCCCAAAATGACAACTAAGGCTGGCTGAGATTAAGGCTACAGACTACAATTTTTCTTCTTTTGGGTTTAGCTAGACTAGACTTGACTTTCTCTGTTGGGAATTTCAATGGGACATTGTAGTGGTGAAAGTTTTTGTCAGGTTGTCACTTTGATTCCGGGATTCAACTCAAGAGATGGTTGTTGTGCAAGAGATGCGATTTAATGTTATTCTAGTCCACCACGTACTCTAGTCTAATGATAGCTCATTCCTTACGCTTACATCCATGAAATAGAAATGGAAAAAGGAAATCCTAGTTTCAAGGCATTTTGCATTTCTAAGCTTTCGAAACTTATGTGAGTGGCTAGACGGAAGAAATGGAATGACGTCTGTCGGTCTGTCTAGTCTGTGATTTTTCATATGAATAGAAAATTAATAGCATAATTTCTTGTAAGGAGACGGACATTTTTGAAATATAAAAAGATTATTTCGATTACTACAACATTCCGTCGTCGTTTCGTGAGTAAGTTTCGAAACTTGGTTGGATAAAGTCCTTGACTACTACACTGGGCATTTATTGTATTGTTATTGATTCAAGTATTTGGGTATATGGTCCCGTGTGTCGTGTTGAATTGACGTCAAAGTGGGCATACTCCTTACTTACTTAACTTGACTTATTGAGATATGAGATATTGCATGCAAAGAAGACGTTTTAGCCGACTTTTTTAATAACTTGTCCCAAGTGTGTCAAACTTTTACTCTTGGCTGAGTGAACAGGTAGAGCTACGCTACGAGCAGCTACAGATGTGTCCGATTCTCACGGAGATTGCATTCTTTACATTCTTATCAATTGGAAACATCATTTTTGCATGCATGTAGGATCTTTATCAAAATCAACAAGGTGATATGTATGGCAAGGTAAGGCTCAATTCTAATGCGTCTGTCCTAGTACTATCGATATTCCAGTGTTGAATTTATTTTCTTAGCCTATGATGAAAATTTTTTGTTTATTTGGAAACTTGAACCTGGTATCCACGATTCAGATAATTGGGCATCTTTATCAACCTAGGTGACTGACTAGGCTACTCGTATATTGCTTCGGACGTCTGTTAGAGCTTTAGCTTTGTAATTGGAAACCAATTTTGAGTAAGATGTAAGGGTTAGACTCTATTGAATTCGATAAGTGCTGAGTCGGGTCGATGACTTGTTGGGGAAGGAAGGGAAAAAGAATCCAACTTGGGACTTTTGGATTTTGGAAAACACGTTGTTGACAAATGGGAAAAGAAAGGAAGGCTGAAGACGAGTACTGCAGTAGTTGAGTATTCATAATACTTTTTCCTTGGATTCATTTTGATTCCTTGGGCATGCATAGTCATAAATAATGCAAAGGAGTATAAAGACACTTGAATGTGAACGTGGTACGCGACCTAATCGGCTATTCATACACCAATCCGAGTTTTTCCATTTGACTTTCTCCGAAATTTTATTACCCTACTTGTCCTTGTCTTGAGTAATTGCGTCGTGGAGGATTATTAAGTTTGTTTTTCTGGAATACAGGTAGGATTGAATATGAAATGAGGGTTTGAGTGTTGACTTTGTTTTAAAAAGTTGTTTCTTTTATCCTGAGGTGGTTGATTTGGATGGATGGAATAATCTATAACTAAAGTATAGGCCAGACAGAGGGCAAATGCCTCCTTGGGCCAGGTAATAAGTTTCGGCACGCACGCACGACTATGACTCGTGGCTTGGCATGGACTTTTTTATGTGTACTTAGCCTTAAAAATAATATGTAGGAGAAAATAGTATGGGATAAGTGGGGAAAGTATTAGGTAGGATTGGATATGGGTCTCCTCTCCTGACTGACTGACTCTAGCGTATCGATCCTTCTTTGGTTTTTGCAATCGCAAAATGGGAATAGACCCATTCGATTCCATCTGAGGCTAAAGCTAAAACCCAAAGGATTTTGCCCTAGGAGAAATAGATGGATTCGGATTTTTTGAAAAGGATTAGGAATTCCCTTTGGGGTATCCAACGGTTTATTTTCAAAACCCAGCTTCAGCTTTGTCAAATTTATCTTGCCTTAGATTGTAAATCTGAGGAAGGGTTAAGGATAGTCTCTAGGCCTTTGTACTACGTACGTGCTAGGGTTCATTGGCGTACATAGGAAGCCTAAACGTTGTGTAATTTGTCAGGCCCAATGTGAAAGTGACAATGACATGGCGTCAAATTAAAATCCGACATTTTGAAAAATGTACCATAAACGTGGTCGAAATTCTTGAGTAGTAGAGAATGAGAAGGAGTACAGGATTTGGTTGTCAAACAAATTCTAGCCGTAGTGTATATAGGTCATCAACAAATAGTAATTCTTTAAATTGGATAGTGTCTAGACTAGGGATATCTAGACTAGGTCTTGTCTAGAAGCCCGCGGGATACAACTAGCTTTTCATTTGACCTGAGTAGACTACCCGTTTTGAGTCCTTTGTTTCATTGACGGAATTTAATTTCGTATCGAGTTTGCTTGGCTAATGAGAGTGAGATTATGGCTTCTGGCGATACGCACTAGACTAGACCACCTTGTTTTTGAGAATATCAATGGATTCACGTACATAGTTCTCATTGTGAAAGTTTTGGACTCGTGCCCGATTGACCCCCTTCCAGAATAAAGGAATTCCAAAACTTGCAGGGTTTTTTTTATTTTTGAAGTTAATTTGATGTGAATTATTGCGATAGGTACGACCTGTACCTGAATTTGACTTGGGAGCAATAAAAAAAGACGGAATGGATATGGTTTGTGGGAAATAGAGGAAAGGAAAGTAGGTCGTTAGATTTAAGCTTTGCATAGTAAATGGCATCATTCAATTTTCTACCAGATCAGTTCCTGTCTACCCCTGTTGGGTAATTTATATTGATTTATCGGCTGGATTGAGACCAAATATCTAGAAATTACAGGAGCGCGTGCTATCTCATAAAATATTATTATACTCCATTCCAATAATTTAAGACTAAGAATCGAATCGAGCTTGTACACGTACGCATCTGCCTCAATTTGATGTCAGCTGAATACTAATATTTTATTTTTTATTTTGCAGGGAATATTTCTGGTCGTTCATTCTTCAGCCATTCCTTGGAAGAAGAAGATTTTGTTGACGATCTCTCTCTACTCTTGGGTGACTTTACCCTTGAGCACCTCGAATATTATTTTAGCCTACATGGCCCCAATTCCATGCAATCCTATAATTGATTTCATGTGTGCCTTCATTGGAGCAATTAATGTCTACATGTACGTGTTCGGAGTCATCAAGTCCTTCTCATTACATCGAATGGGAATGTCTCGACTCATTGTTTTCATTGTTGGGGCCCTTGCCACGATTCCCTTCAATATTGTCATCGAAAACATTGCCGTCATTTGGGGTCTCTTTGGCAACAAGTATCATTTCTATGTTGTGAACAAAGAAATCAAACCACCGACCACAGTCTAGCCTCCTTCTCCCTTAACAAGAGTCTAGGTCATTATTATTTAATTTAATTCACTTGCTGTCAAAATTCTTGCACGTGTGTTTCCTGTCCTCAACTTAAAGAAAAAAAAGAAAAACAAACAAAGTGAAACGAATTGATTTCTAATTTCTTCCTCCTTTACACTTTTCAAACTCAAGTTTTGCAAAATTAAAAATTTGCACTGCGCTTTATAAATTGAGTCAAGGGGAAAGGTGGGATTGGGATTTTTTTTTATTTATTTGATATTGTGAGGAAGGGAAAAAACTGAACTGGGAAGGTAAGGGAAGAAATTATTATTGACTCGTCCTCGTCCATGATGATCCTCCGTAAACTACTACTACTTACAAAATAGCCATATTATTAATATATACATATATACCACCTTATTAGATACTTTAGTTGGTTGAACAATTACTAGTGTACAGAAGATGATTGAGAAACGCTTAACTGATTTATGTATTCATTTGTTGACCCCACACGACTCAAGAGTCGAGACTCCTTAACACAGGCAGGCAGGCAAAAATCAATTACTGAAGAAAAATCGATATTACTCCTTGAGTGATTAAATAAAATGGGCAGGGAGAGAGGCTGATCATGCAATTAATTAATAAGGATGCCCAGCCATGGTTAGAAGTCAAATAGCAGAGCTCTAAATAGAAGTACAAGAATACAATTTACAATTAACAATTAATCAAATGTTCTCCAGTGGGAAGTATGTAAACTGGTTTCGGTCAAATTAATTAATGTAAATCACAGGGAAGGAATTATTTGCATGTTTTTGAACCTATTGACTGTCGAAGAAAATTCGTTCGACTCAAATTGGTGATTTGATTTGATCCCATTGACCTCTTGACTTTTGGGGATTAGAAAAATGAAATGAAGGTTTTTGAAGTTTTTTAAAAGGCTCGGCTGTAGGATTTTCTCTCAGGGATTCTGCAATATTCACATAAGACTTAAAATGTAAAAAAATAATTACGTAAGTGCTTGAGTGGATGGATAGATATTCATGTTTTGTATTGTGATGATGCTATCATGTTTATTTATTTAATTTTGCTAAGACTTGAAGAAGAAAAAAAAGAAAATTTCAAAAACCTTCATTTTTTTTATTCCTCTGTCTCCAATCGTTGAATTTAATGCAAAATATTCCTAAAGTGTTTGTTTGTTTGACTCGAGAAGATCTGAATCTGACTGAAAGGGTCTAATTAATTAATTATTTATCCCTACTCACTGTCAGTGTCTAATTTCAATTTCAATCCAATCAATCTAAGATCTTGACATCTTGACCTACTACTGAGGAGAGCCAAGAATTTAATTTGTTGTTCACTATCTCAGCTCAAAGTTATTATTATTATATATAGAACTAATTGTTTTCTGTTTTTTTGTTTTGTTTTGTTTTTGTTTAGTAGTTGAAATTTATGTTAAAAATTTATTTAAGTTAAATGCTTGAGCACGATACTACATTACCATCGTACAAGTAAATTGTATTGTAATGCTAAAACTCAGAACAACAAGATTATGCAAATTGCAAATGCATGGATTGCTTTGCTATGCCGCAGCCAGGAATAAATACTAGTGAAAAAAAAAGAAGTGAAACGAATAAATCAAAACAAAAAAGTTTTTTTGAAATCAAGAGTCCTTACGTGTTGAATTAATTTTTAAAAATTTGAATTTGACCATGACTTCGTATATGATTTGAATGCGACCGCCTGACTGACGTAAAGTAAATGAAAATGAAACGTTGAATTAAAATTTTGAATAGTTAATTGTAATGCTAAAACTCAGAACAACAAGATTATGCAAATTGCAAATGCATGGATTGCTTTGCTATGCCGCAGCCAGGAATAAATACTAGTGAAAAAAAAGAAGTGAAACGAATAAATCAAAACAAAAAAGTTTTTTTGAAATCAAGAGTCTTTGCGTGTTGAATTAATTTTAAAAAATTTGAATTTGACCTTCGTATATGATTTGAATGCGACCGACTGACTGACGTAAAGTAAATGAAAATGAAACGTTGAATTAAAATTTTGAATAGTTTATTGGATTCGACGATTCCAGTTTTATTTGAGTAGTAGTACTTAGTTTCTATACATTTAAATTTATTCGTATTGAAAGAGCTTGCTAGGCGATTACGATGAATAATTCAAGAGACTTCCTAAGAATTTAATGTCATTGCATTGCATCACTACTGTCCTGGCGCCTGGGTTGGGCAGCAATGACCTCGTCTGACCTCATCTCACCTGCTGCCACGGCGGCTAGGGTGGAATGAACCGATTAATATTTAGCACACTAAACCCTACAGTAAAAAAACCAATATTCATCCGAATTTTTACCTTATACTCTAGATCAGCCAGGCAAAAACATACTACTACAGTTCAGAACTCAATAGGCTAACCAAGAGGAGACAAATAATCTAAAACTATGACTAACTTATAATTGATTAGGTCTTAATTTTAATTTTCTAACCCTATGCGAAGTGGGCACTACTAAATCATAACTAAAATTCTCTTACAAACAAAAATTGTTCCTTGGACACGACAGATACTTGTTCAGATTCAAATACATAGATTCAGACTTAAGTGCAGAAATGATTAAAGCTTCAATTCAAAATGAGAGGACTAATTAGCTAAATTAATTAGCGAACAATTCCATTCCTATTCTTATACATATTCTTCCTCGTCCGTACTCTGCACATGAATTATTCAAACTGACTAATTTAATTTAACATAATTTTAACTTTCAAGATGCAATGGACAAATATTAACAATTATTATTGGTTGATCTGATTTGAATTTAGATTTTTACAATTAGATGTCAATGTAGAGCTCATTTGTGACTGTTAAAAAATGGAGTTGCGATTAGGACACGAAGGTATGCAAGAAATGAAGGAAAAAACATCGATGATCTGATTTGAATTTAGATTTTTACAATTAGATGTCAATGTAGAGCTCATTTGTGACTGTTAAAAAATGAAGTTACGATTAGGACACGAAGGTATGCAAGAAATGAAGGAAAAAACATCGGAGAACTCAGATGTTCAAGGGGAATGAGATGAATTGGATGGTTTATCACTTCCACCTCCAATGCAATTTCCCCAAAGAGGACCACCACAAGAGAAAGACACAATGATATAAATCACCAACTGAAATTAATAAGTACATTTTCTTGAAAAACTGATATAAAAGTGGTTAATTCAAATTGACATGAACTTACCAAACAAATTCCACCGACCATCATGGAAAACTTGATGTTTTTCCAGTACATTTGATTCGCGACTGAGCGACTTCTCTTCTGGAAAGCCACGGACTAAAAAAAATAAACAAAATTTCATAAAAATTAGCATAACACTTGATTGGAGTGATTAACACGAAAAATTTTAAGAGTAATTCCTTACAGCATTGTTCAGGCCTTCTGCCTTGTTGACCAAAAGTTCCAATCTTTCGCCTCTAGCTGCGATGTTATCTAAAATGAACAAAATAAATAAAAATATTAGTTCAAATCAATAAAAATCTAATAATTGAAGTAAGCTGTCTATTTTGTACAATTTCTTACCAATATTTTTAACCATAATGTCTTTGACTTCATCCAATTGGCCTTGGACTCTTGATACTGCATCCAGACTGCGTGATTCGGAGTAACGTTTCTGAGAATTCAAAAAAAAAAACATAAGGTCAACAAATTGTAAATTTCGTTTAAACTCACCATTTCCGATGCGAGAAGACCAGAAAAATCTGAATTCATGGAATAAGGAAGTGCATCACGAATTCTGGCTAACCCATAAGTTTGAACAAATCTTGTCTTAATTTCGGACAGAAACATGAAAGCTCTGGCTCTTTCAAAATCCTAAAACACAATCATTAATTAACTAAGTTTGATTATATTTTAAATTAATTTTAGTTCATTTACATCATCCGTGATGCAAAGATAAACGACATTATCTTCCTTGATGAAATGAAAGAGGAAGGAACCATGAGAATAGGTCAATTTTGAGTTTTCTGCAGAAATCTTGGTCAGAATTTGTTCCGTGACCTCTGAGAAATTCCCAACACAAGCTGCATATTTGGCCAATACGCTGCTTCCCTTTGCAATCACAGTGTACAAAATCGGCATCTTGACTCGTACGATCGTAAATCTTGTATTTTTAAGATGATGTCAAAGTTTTTGGAATGTCCTTGTCCACAGATACAGAAATGCACCTGAAAAAAGTAAAACAATTAATCATGAGTAATTTACTAATTAGTTCACAAACAAGCCAAGGAATATCTGACATATGATCTGACCTTTTCATGTGCTAATTTATTACTATTTTTTTACCAATGGTTGACGATTGACCTCTGGGGATGGTGAACTTGAAATGAGCTGCACTGCTGCGTAGTTAGTTTTAAAAACTAACTGAGGAAAAAAAGGAAGGAAATGTGATCCGTTTGAGTCCCAAGACTTTTAACGACGGAACAGGGTTTATCTTAAACTCTTGTTTTGTCTGATAAAAAGTTAAACTATGATTCACTAAACTAATGATTAAGCAGGCAGGAGGCAGTCTCCTAATGTCTATGTTAAGTGAATGTGTGTGTACAAACTGGGTTCGTCGTCACATCACATGTTTTCCCATCTTCTTCGTTGCAATTTCAAGGCAAAGGCAGAAAGTGCAAAAAACTTGACTTTGGACTCCCACAAAATTCAAACTTTGGCGCTCTTCATCACTTTCCCAAATATTAATTCCTACAGATGGAAATTAAAACAACGACGCGTCGAGAAGAAAATTCTNTCATCACTTTCTCAAATATTAATTCCTACAGATGGAAATTAAAACAACGACGCGTCGAGAAGAAAATTCTCTTTGTACGTTTTAGAATCAGCGGCAACGATAACGAGTCAATCATCGTAAGTGATTCTTGATGCATAGGATAACATTTTACTAACTTTTTTATTGTCTAATTCTAGAGTGTAACGAAAACAGCCAGGTAGCAAACCTAATTGCTCCTTTCTTCAGTGTCGTCGCAGCAACAATGAGTTCTGGTGAGCCGAAATCTCAGGGCCCGAGGACCAAGTGGCCCTGACATCGACCATTGGCAACTAGATAAAGTTGACTTTCTGACAAGCCAATAGCATTGGTCATATGGTGTTCTGAAAATGGAATAAGGCCATTAATTGATTACAAAAATTATTCTCATTAAGTCCATTTTTAATTACACTTGTCTGGAGTTTTCAATATTTCAATGAATTGCATTTCATGAATTTAGCCAATTTTATTTAATTTGGCATAGTGGAATTAAAAAAGGCGCGAATTGAAGTAGCGTGGAATTTTTGAATTTCGCGGGTGTGAACAAAGAAAGTAACGGTGCGTCAGTGATGGAGCCAAGAGGTTTGACATCTCTATGGCATGAACATTATCTCCTTTTCTTCATCAAAATATTTCACTTTCATTATCTTTACCATTTTTGGCTTTGTTAGATCTGAACACCTCAAACCAACTGAGCAATTTTTTGAAAACAGATTTTTTGTAAATACACTTTCCATGTTTTATCTCTAAAGGTCTCGATATACTTTTCACTTACTCCTTCACTTAACTTAAGAATTACATGTG
>WJEZ01000381.1:0-30107 GCA_009869925.1 Thalassaphorura encarpata
TCTTCAGATTTACTGGAATTCGTGTTCTGTCCTTAGCAAAGTTTCTTCCTATACGATTGTCACCATGAAGGCTGTTTGCCTTTTCGCCCTTTGCCTTATGGGTAAGAAAATTAAAAATTAAAATTTTTAGTCTTGTCTTGTTTTGCCCCATTTTGAAAATTTCACAATGCCCCAAGAAAAAAGTTTTCTAAGATCAATTTTTAGAAAGTCCTAATGTTTTTCAAGGCCTGTAATTTGAAACTAAATTATATTTCCTCTTTTGTATTCTAGCTGGGGTTGTATCGTCCGAATTTGCTTGGAAAGTCGGAAAAAGCTACACTTATGCCGTCCGTGGACGTGTTATGACCGGAATTACGGAAATCAATACCCAATACGCTGGACTTGAAATGAACTACAATGTTATCTTGACCATTGTCGGTGAAAACAGAATCAACTTGAAGGTGGGTTTCTTTTTCATTTGTATTTGCACCAAATGTCACATTATTCCCCGAAATTGGGTAAATTAAATACTAAATGCTTGTTCTGTATTTTTTCCCTGATTAGCCAACACATGTCAAACTTGTTGAAGTCAACGACAAAATCCACGGTGGATGGAGAGATGGTGAACTTCGTGGAGAGAAAACCGTGGAACTCACGGAAGAATTCCGCATGTTCCTTGAATCCCCAATTGAATTCACCATGGAGAAAGGAATCGTCACCTCCCTCAAGGTCGAGAACAATTTACCAATGTGGGCCATCAACATGAAGAAGGCTCAAGTGTCTCACTTCATTTTGGACACTACCGGCGTCAACGCTGTCCTCCGTGGTAATTTGGACCGTAAGACCGAAGAACACAAGCATGAGTCCGGCTATTTCTACGAGACAATGGAAAAAACCGTTCATGGTGAATGCAAGACTTATTACACGATTGGACAAAACTTGCCATTCGTCCCACCATTCCAATACCAGAAACAAGCTCAACCCTCTGTCAATGTCAACTCTGATGAATCTCATGAAATTTTCCAACATGAAATCCTTGAGAAAATCGAAGCTGATTCCAAGGAGGTAAATTAAAATTTCTTATTTTTTAAAAAAAAACGACTAGTATAAATTTCATAATTTTTATTTTGTCCTGTCCAGGAACATCACGCTGAGCTCCCATGGCACAAGACCTTCCATCATTTCTGTAATGAGAATGACAAAGTTTTCGAAATCATCAAGTCTGTCAACTTCACCGATTGCATTCAGAAACCCGTTTTGGGATATTTCTCACCCTCTGCTTCCAAGTACGTCCATGCTGCTGAGAATGGTGCTGGTTCCTTCGGACATCGTGCCTTGATCTCCCGTTATTTGGCTTGTGGCTCAGACCGTAGACATTTCACCATTCTCCGTGTCCGCCAAGAAGAACAAATGAAGATTGGAACTCACCTCGTCAAGAAAATGATTGCTGGAGCCGTCCAAAACATTACCTTGATTGAAGTGACTGATGCCAAGACTCCAGTCAGCCTCAAGAACCCCAAAATCGTCAAGCACTTGGTTTACCGATTCCATGTTGAACAAGGAATCAAGGATACCACTACCATGTACACCACCACCAACACCATGACCAGCTCAGAGGAATTACCCCAAATGGATGCTGCTTTCATCAATGAAAAATCATCTGAGGAAATTGAACACATCAATACCTTCCCAGGTAAATTTTCATTTTAATTGCATAAGCCACGCTAGTAGGGTTAATTATGAAATTATTAAATATTTTACTTATTTGATTTTCCTAATAGAAATGAACGAACACGACGTGCTCCCAAAGCCCACGCTCGTTGATGCTCCATTGAATGGTCTCCTTGCCTCTCCACTCAAAATCTCCGGAATGAAACACCGCATTGAAGAACTTATGCGTGAAATTGTTGAGGACCTCACGAAACCGACTGGAAAGGAAAGCATGGCCGAGAAAGAGACTTTGTCCAAAATCTCAACCATTGCCAAGATCCTCCGATATTTCTCTTACAATGATGTCAAGGAAATTTTCCACCGATTCGCAGACAAGAAGTAAAATTAAATTACTAAAATCCTTGATTGATCAGATTTGAACAAAGGAAATGAATGCTAATCATGCATTTTTTTTATTATCTTCTCCTAAAGACAAACCGAAGAAGACAAAACCCGCCGTAACATCATCATTGATTGTATCTCCATTGCTGGAACCAACCCCAACATCAAAGTCTTGTTGGACTTGATCAAGAACAAGGTCATTGTCGGTGAACGTGCTGCCCGTGTCATCATGACATTCCCAATGTACATTCGCACACCAACCGTTGAGCTCTTGAAGGAACTTTTCGTAAGTCAATGCAAATTTCAAAAACACCCAAAAACAAATCTAATTTTTTCCTATCATTTTTTCCTCCAGACTTTTGTCAAGACTTGTCCAGTTGAGACTGAATTTGTTCAACTCAAGACAACCGCTACTCTTGCTCTTTCTACTTTGTTGCACCAAGCTTGCGTCAACACCAAAATCCGCAACACTCGCTACCCAGTTGCCATGTATGGACAATTCTGTGATGCCAAGGTTGTCGAAAATGAATTCCTCCCATACTTCATTGAACAACTCGAGAAGGTTGTCAAGTCTGACAACAAAGAGAACACTCACTGGATGACTTTGTACATGACTGCTCTCGGAAACATTGGACACCCCCGTGTTATCCCAGTCGTTCAACGCCTTATGGACAAATTCGTCAACCCAATCCACAAGGTCCATGTCATTTACATGCTCAAGAATTTGATTGTTGCTCGCCCAAGCATTCACATGCCAGAACTCAACCATGTTGAACAAACGTAAGACAAAATTATTAAATTACATTTTATTGGAATTGATTTTAAATTTTTCCCATTCCTGATACTTTTTTAGCGATGTCCTCACCAGGGAAGTCATCTTGAAGAAAGTCATGCCAATCTTGATCTCTTGTGCTTTTGACAAGGGTGAACACCCAGAAGTCCGTATGGCTGCCATTTCCCTCCTTTTCCACACTAGCTGCGTTGACACGACCGTTTGGCAACAATTGGCTTACATGACTTGGTTCGAAGTTTCCCAAGAAGTCCATTCTTTCGTTTACAACACATTGAAGAATTTGGCTGAGCTCAAGAGATACACTCCAGAGATCAACTACAGACTCGTCAAGAATGCCCGTTATGTCCTCACCCTTTGCAAGCCAATCAATGCTGGATACACAAAATCCCGTAACATTTTCAGCACAGATTTCATTCAAGAGCATTTGTCTGGATATTTCACCAAATTGTCTTATTGGGGCTCCAAGGATTCAATGATCCCAAACAATATTCACTACAAGAATCTCTTTACTTTTGGCAATGGTGCTTTTGATGAGATCCCATTGGAATTCCAATTCCACGGACACACCATCCAAAAACTCATCAATCATTTGATGGATCAAGTTTACAAACCATCTGCTGCTAGCCGTGAGGCTCATGAAGATATTGCTCAAGTAAGTTGACCAGATAATTCAAATTATTTGAAATTTTTGCTAATTTATTTTTCTAAATAGATCCGTGAAATCTTGGGAATTGATGAGCGCAAACAAACCGAGAAGGTCGAAGGCAAATTCTACATTAAGATCCAAAATGAAATCGAGCGTTTGTTCTCTTTTGACAAACAAACTTTGGAGAAATGGATCCAACGTAAGTCATATTATTTTTGTGGGAAATTCATGGAATGCAGCAGTACTAATGATTTTGTCATTTTTCGTTATGATTAGTCTTCAAGTCCGAGACTCTCCCCAAGCTCCGCAATGGAATCCCAATCCATTTCCAAAAGACTCTTCATCTCCGTGAGCATTTGTTCGAAGTCCCAACCATCTTTGGATTCCCAGCCACATACAATTTCCGTATGCCAGTCCATGTTTCCGTCCGAGGACTCGTCAAGCTCATAAATGTTGACAACATGAAGGACATGCAAATCCAAGCTGAACTCCACCCAATCTACTCATGGAAAACTCATGAACGTCTCAGCTTCAAGGTTCCATTTGTTCTCAAGAAATATCAAACTGGATTCCAACGCCATGTCGTCAATGAATTCCCATTCCGAGCCCTTGTTCGACTTGCACCACGCGGCCAAGTTGAAGTTGCCGTTACTCCAGCTCATCTTAAGAGTGAGGAACTCCGTGAATTGAATCTCATTACATTCCATCAAAAACCATACACAATCATTGTGACTGATGCTTGCTGGCCAACAACTCATCAACAAGGAGGAGTCATGAAGATTGTTCGTGCTGTTGAGACCCCATACAAGAAGGAATTGGAATTTGGACACAAGGTCATTGGGCTTAACTTCAAGTTTGAGTCTGAGACACACTACCGAGTACAAAGCGAAGGAAAATCATCTTGGTTCAATTATTTGCACCGATTCCACTCTTTGAACTCTTGGTTCAATCTTAACTGGATGGGAGAACCTTCTCTTCGCATGTCAATGAGGAAATTGTCTTTGGATATGTCTAAATCTGAGACCAAGACTTTTGTTTTGGTTTTCGGACGAGACCGCAAAATGAACATCAACACTATCAATTCCGAAGAAATTAAATCCGAGGAAATTACCGAAAAGAGTAAGCTAAACAGAATTTTGATATATTTTTAAATATTAGAGGCTTTTCCTAACGTCTAGATATTTTCTTATATTCAGATTCCCACCTTTACACCGTTGCTTTGATCGGAAAGAAGAACCCAATCGAATCAATCTACAAATCCTCTGGAATCCAAAAGGTCCTTGAGAAGGGAACTCCATCAACCATCAACTACATTTTCCAAATCCTCATGACCCGTGGACACATGAACGTTCAATTTGGAGCTGGTAAAAGCCGCCAAGGAAGTCGCAATGACCCTTAAGCAAGAATCCCCATCTCTCATGGCTATCCGTGAAGCTATTGTTGAATGTCCATTGATGGAAGTTCAACACGACATGTGTCTCAAATGGGAACACAAATACGAGCGACCAATCTGGGCCAACCGCAAGGAACTCATCGTTCTCCGTAAACGACTTTTGTCTGAGGATTTGATTGTCAAAGTCCAAAGCGAATTGAAATTCGGACAATCTTGCTCCAACTTGGAACACGTTATCAACATGGAAGGAAACTTGAAACGTGACGAAAAAATGACCGAATGGGCCCGTGAAAAGTCACCCAATGCCTTGAAATGTATTGAAGATGAAAAGAAGGGATTCACCGTTTCTCCAGTTTGTCTCTGGGTCTCTGAACAAGAGGCTGCTGCTTTGAACAAAATCCATCTTGAATTCCACTGGACTCAACTCCCATCCGTGTTCAAGAACTACTTGTTCCGTGTTGAAGATTGGGTCAAGACTTGGTGGTTCCCATACGTCACCCATGATCGATTCCCAGTTGAAGGAGCTGCAGGAGATAAGAAACTCATTGTTGACTGGCACATGACCCCCAACAAGGAATTCTTTGACCTCCACATCACCAAACCCACCACTGTTCTCAAGTTTGACAATGTCAAGACCACCGAATGGAAATTGATCAAGAACGTTTTACCTTTGACCTCTACTCAAAACATTTGGGAAAATCTCCGTGACCGTACCCTCCGATTCTACTCTGAACGTAAGTTGAAAGTTACACTTACAAATTTTTAAATTACTCTTCAATGTAAATAATAATTTTTTTCTTTTATTTTCTCCAGCATCTTGCACATTGGAAGGCCGATTCGTCAACACCTTTGACAATGTCACCTACAAATTCGACAATAAGGTCGTTGAGCACTGCCAACACGTTTTGACCCAAGATTGCTCTGGCAAATACCCAATGACAGTTTTGGTCAAGGACATCAACACAGAGCGCAAGACCGTCACAGTCCTCCTCGGTGGAAAGACCAAGATTGAAATCATCCCCCGTGGTAATGCCCTCATCAACAAGGGAACTCTCATCAAGGAAGATGTCCAAAACAACTTTGTCGTTATGGTCAATGATCGCAAGGTCGAAAACTTCCCAGAAGTCATTCTTCTACCAGAAACTCACGATTATTACCACAAGTACATTGCCAAGATTGAATTGATGGTCAACGGTGGAATCCAAGTCATTTCTCCAAGACTTCGCGTCGCAACTGATGCCACCCGTGTCATTGTTTATGGACACAATGCTTACAGAAACCGAACATGCGGTCTTTGCGGAAACTTTGACGGAGAGAAGGTCGCTGAATTGAGAAGCCCAAAGAACTGCCCATTGAGCTCAGGCTCTCTCTTGGTTGCCAGCTATGCTTTCCCACCAATCCACGCCAAGGAACATGGAGTTTGCAAGATTGATACTCAAGTCAAGAAACTCGTTGAGATGGAAGAGAATGATTGCAAGAGAAACCGCGTTCATGTCACCATCCCAAAATACACTTTGGATGTTGAGACCATGGATAACGATGAAGATTGTGAAATCACTGAGAAAATGACAACCAAAGTTGAAGGTTTGGGCGTTTGCACATCTGAGCGTGAAGTCCGCCGTTGTCGCGAAGGTTGTGTCTCAAAATCCGTCCTCCCAAGAAAACTCTGGTTCAATTGTACTCAGAAGAGGACCATGATGCACCCATTCGAACGTGTTGTTCGTAAGGCCCTCATGATTGACGAACCAACCGTCTGTGTCCGAGGATATTAAAAAAACTCATCATCATTCCACCTCCTGACTGAACAAAAATCTACTACTAGACTACTACTACAGGATTTCTCCTATTGTTGTTATATATTTTTTAATTCGATCCAATCATTGTTGTTGTTTAATGCTGAATGCGACCAAATTGAATTAAAAATTTACTGCAACTGAAAAATGAAAAAAATTGCTTGTTTGTTGTGTCAATTATTTATAGCTCCGATCAGAATCACTGATAATTCCTAAAAATAAATTTCACTTTGCCCCATCCGAAAAATTTTAGGCGCGAATCTCGTCCATGTTACAAAATCCGGCGGTGGGATAAAGTGTGGAAAAGTTTTTTTCATCTTCTGGAATTTTAGAATTTTTAAAAATGTTGAGAAAATCCTTTCTTCGCTCTGCGGCATTAGGACAAACTCAAAATGACGACAACGAGTTTAATATGGAAAATGGAAGTGGAACCTACGACTTTGGAAGAATTTTCAACAGTAGGACCAAAGACCAATACCAATGCAGCAACCAAATCTGAAAAATTCCATCATTCAACACAAGTTGGAAAAAATATTGCAAAAGTTAGATGGTTAGAGCCAAGTACTCCTCTTGTAGCTCCTGATCCAAATGCGACTGAAAATTTCATTGTTGGATCATGTGGGAGGGTGGTACGTCACGTCACTTGCTTTTAATAAGTTTACCTCAATACTAACCTTATTTTTAGAATCAGATATATCAATTCCGACGCCATTAAATTGTACGCACTCATGTACTGATACTTCTCGTTAAAATTACTCAATTGATTTAATTTAGGACAATGAAGTTTCTCTCTGGCAGTTTAGTGTGGAGCAAGGACCAGAGGAGAGAAAATGTGATCTCCGTGTTATTCGTAGATATCCTGTCATTGGGGTGGTTACTGATCTTGTTGTGAGTAATTTTTATAATTTGATGTATCATTCTAATAGACTTCCGTTAAATATGTTTTACTTTATTGTTTTAGGCATTGGATAGTGACCGTTTCGCTCTAACGAATTCCACAGGAAGTGTATCCATGTTCAAAGTGACTCAAACTTCCGATGAAAATTCAATGGATGTTTTGACACATATTTGCCCAACATTTTCTCAAACGTTACACAAATTCAAGTGAGTTTGAATTACTACAATTTTGGAAATACATTTCAAAATTCTGCATTAAACGATTGAATTTTTTAGGAAGGGAAATTCGCCTTGTTCGGCCACAGGACTTGCTGCTTCTGAATCTTCCCTGGTTACTGTAGGGGAAGATGGCTCAATTAATGAACTTTCTCTTGGAACAAATGACATCGTTCAGTCTCTAAGTACTTTTTCACATTTTAGGAACCTCGAGTGACATTCTCATTTTGTAATCAATTTTTCTTTTGTTCAGAATTTGTGGATCCTTTGACCATTTGCACTGTTGAGTACTTGGGGCGCTCCACAATTGTAACAGGGAATGCTGGTGGCCAAGTAAAGATTTGGGATTTGAGAATTTCAACACCAAGAGCCGCTCTTCAAACAATGAATCATTTGAGTGAGTTGTCTGGTGCCATTAGCATTGCCCAACACCCTGTTCAAGGCCATATTGTTTTGATTGGCTATGAATCTGGGAATATGGATTTGTGGGATACCAGACAAGGCTCTGTTTCTGAACCCACTGCAACTCTTCCTTCCCAAGAGGGAGGAGGGATTAATGAAATTTGTTTCCACGGATTTAATTCTGAAAATTTCTTCACTGCCTCTCAATCCGGGGAAGTCAATCATTGGTACCCATCCAGACCGGATCCTAGTATGGTTTTAGTCCAAAGTATGAGTTTCTATTTATAATATTTTAAAATTATGTAGTTTATCAATCCTTCTATTGTATTTCAGATAACGATTACGACGTGGACCTTAACATTGCATTTTTGAGACATGGTTTAAATTGGAAAACTTTGTACTCTTCATCATTCCCTGCAAATTCCATGAGTTTCTCCAGGAATAATCGTTTGATTTGTGGTGGTGATAGTGGAATTGTATATGCTTCTGAGATTGACCTCTAAAATGTGTATCATTGTGTTCATGCCTGCCTTAAAATTCTAGTAAGCTAATTTATCAATAATACTACGTTATGTTTTTTCGTCAATCTAAAATCAACCTGGTTGTACTCTGTACTTTGAATCCAGGAATTTTTTCAGTTTTGGTCAGGATCTTTCAATATATTCCTAATAAATTTAAACAGCTCTTGGGATTTGATATAGAAAAATTTGATTCACTTCACATTTATTCTTTTTTAACTTATAGAATTCTAATTGAAACGTGCGAGAACAGAGGGTTTTTTAAGATTGGTTTAAGTTTTACTGATTTATTAGTACGAGTACATTTGCTTTTTCATGAGTACTTTATTTTGTAATTATGTCCAAGTAATCGTAAGTTTACTTCTCGAATCGACCAAGAGTCAGTTGAAGTTGAGGGAGGGAGGGAGGTCGATATTTTTTAGGCACGATAAATGCCAATGAGCCTTCCACAATTAGGGCAAGCATGGGTGGATTGGTAGCAAGTATGCATGCAGAGAGGAATGGGGGCGCAGGGCCACAATCTATTTGAAATAAAGTATCATCAGGATCATATTTATCATTCATCACATTAGGCATAAAATGGCAACCAGTTCCATAACGTAAGCAAGGACGCAATCGACACTGCGATAACATTATAGCCTTCGTTCAATGAACTTTGTTCATGATTTGCGAAATTAGGACAAAGTTCATGAACTTTGTCCTAATTTCGCAAATCATGAACGTCATGAATCATGGCCGTCGTCGAATTTCTCGTAGGTTATACATCATACATCAAATTTCCATTCATTAAATTAAGCATACCCGAAAAGACACATGCAACACATCATAATCCATGCCACAAGACCGGGAGAGTGGTGAGGAATCGTCAAGACGTCAGCGTGGCAATATTGACAAGTCGTTTGAGTTGGTTGAGATCCAACAACTTTTAAGTGAAATCCATGATTAAATTTGAAAGAAAACGACTAGGAATTTGAATTTATTTAAAGCTGAGCGTACCTGCCCTTGGAGGAGAAGCGTTCATTATGACTGGTGGCCCCGGCATTAGAGGTCCTGGAGGCAAGGGTCCTGGAGGCAAGGGTCCTCCTCCGGGAGTGTAAGGTGGAGAAGACTTTTGCTTAGAATTTTCTTGAGGGCCTCCAGGTCCAGGGGGTGGTTGTTGCTGTTTCATATCTTGTGGCGGAGGACCAGACATTTTCCTGCTTTGCTTGCTAGAAAATGAACCCAAATAAATATTTACAAAAAGCTACTAGGAATGATCTGGTTTATGCTGTTTTTTTCTCATGTATTTACTCGAAGGTTCAAATGAGTGGCTCGATTCAAGTGGTTTGAAAGGATTACAATTAAGCCAAACAGAACAGACTCATTCGTGCCTTGACAACACGGTAGAATGAAGAATTTGCAAAAGCCTCTGACCCCTGACCCGAGTCAGAGTTACAAGGGAAACAGCAAATGTCAAAAATCAACAGAGAAAAATTAAACAAAACAAAAAAGAATTGAGCTTAATAAAATCTTGAAAAATTTCGAAAATAATTCTGAAGAATTTTATTTAACATGCCCTAATTTTAATTTTATGTACAAATACCTTTATCCGAAGGATAGAGAGCAAATTAGCTGTTAGCCAAACACACTTAGGCCAGTCCAGATGTGTCTAGACTGTTTTGAATTCAGTCCAATCAGGCAATTAATTTTAAATATAATCCCTGCTTTGCTGAACCTAGTGTTCAAGAGTCCATTTTCCATTGACTTTATTATTCCATCAAACTGTCGTCGAGAAAATCTCAAAATTTGGACAAACTGTCGTCAGAAAAGAAGAAAATTTCTAAAGTCCAACTCCCGTCCACATCGGAGCAAGCGAAAAATAAACGGGTAATAATTAGCAATTAAGTTTTCGATATGATTGACAAAATCAGGAAAAAAATTAGTAAACCAGCATTTGTATCAAAATTACAAGGTACCACGGCAGGGTGAAACATCTGATGTGGCGGAATCCGATAAGGCCAGGGTCCCTGGGCCATCACGTACGAATAAGGTAATTTTAATTCATCACAGATGGGAAAATAAACGCCGACACTAGTACAGACCTAATTTTTACTGTAGACGCCCAAATTATGCTCCTGAAATTCGGAGTTCTGTCTCACAACTCCAGGGAAAGCAGAGTATTACGGATCCAGGAGGTCCTTTGGGTCAAAATCAAATCATTCCAGTACCAAGTAGTCTAGGGCCCTCCAATCCTGAAGCTGAAAATGTACCGACGGACATGCTTTAAAATAATTATATGTATTTTATTCAATTTTTTGGAATTGCAGGCTTCACTATCTACTGCTGGTGCTGGTCAGCCCACTGTGATCAAAATTGCCCCCATTGCCCGAAGTATTTCCAGAAGAATCCGATCCTGAATCTGGAAAAAAAATTGTTGACTACCTCAAGGAGGCACTCAGTTTCGAAAAAATATCAGAAAAAGAACGACGACGGGAGTTTGGACGAGTTCAACGTAAGTCTTACGGGTATATGCAACAATGTAATTTGAATTATTTGTAAATTATTTCTCTATTTGAACAGGCATACGACAAAAGGAGTACGGAGATATCGTTACTAAAAAGCATCGCCCTTCAAGACCAAGTAACTCGGCCAAAGTAGCTCCAGCTCCTTGGGTAGATGTAAAAAATGTTCGGGGCATTCCTGATTTAGAATCCAATAATCCGGAACTACCGAAATCTACAGAACCTCGGGGTCAATCTGTCAGTACCACAGCAAATCCTTGGGGAATTCCTCAATTATTGACTAAATTGACTAATAAGATCAAACATAAAGAAGCTGAAATTTCAAGTGAACCTGAACCAGTCAGAAAATCAGTAGTACCAACCGAAACTGTAGTGGAAAATCAGGAATCTAAGCTTCACAAGAAAACGACAGAAAATTTACCTTCAAAAATAAATGATGAAGAAGAAAAACGTAACGCTAAAATTGAGAAGAAACGTCGAAAGGAAGAGAAGAAAAAGCGTAAAGCAAAAATGAAAGAAGATCTTAAAAATCAGGAAGAAGCCAAAATAGCCGAGGAACTTCGGAAACAACAAGAATCCAAAATGGACAAAAATCCTCCAAGAAAGGTAGAAAAAATTGAAAGTGAAGTAGATGAATCAGAGTCAAAGAAACCAAAGATTGAGAAATCGAAGAAAAAAAAGAGATTTTCTACAGTTGAGGCTATGGACGTTCCAGAAGCTAAAAAACAAAAACGAGACAAATCTAAAATTAAACCTGTGGTTGACCCTCGTAAGCAAAAACCAGACGTTGTCATAAATATTGATAGTGACGGGTCATCCAAGTCGAAACGTTCAAAAGTATTACCCACTTCCCCATCCGCCCTGAGACTAATTGCTCGATCTAATCGTTTTCGTGCAAGACGAAATTGGAGAAAACTTTACTATGCTTACAAGAAGCAAAAAGCAGATGGGACGCTTACTTTTGAAATTCCAAAAGAAAAACCAAAGGGGTGTTGGGATAAATTCAAAGAGTTTTTTAAACGTCATCCACGAGCACATGAAAGGAGTGAAGATGGAAGTGAAGATGAAGATTATCAAGAACAAGATACAAAACACAAACGATTCCGACAAAGAAGAGGAGTACGGGAAGAATCTAATTTGGTTTCTACACTTGGAGAATCTGCTTACCATAAAGAGAAGGCTGGGGCTGGGATTGATCGGACTAAAAAACATTCTTATAAACCTGCCAAAATCATTGCAGAGCATCGACTTGGCCTTGCTCTCAGAAGACAAACAGAATTTCACAAGGAACCAGGTGCAGATCCTTTGAATTTGTTAAATGTTTCGGTAACAAAGGATTATAGATCTTGGCTCAGGGACGCAAACGCGACATTGCCGTCACGAGCTGGTAAAATCATATTTGTTTCACACTCTAGGTTTAAATTAACGTTTTTACGAACAATCATGTTTTAAATTTCAGCTGTACCATCAGATAGCCCCACGATTGAGTTATTTTATCATCTCGTTCCTCTTCTCCGAAGAAAAAGTCGAGATGAGGAGGATAAATCTAATGTGGAAGCGACTGAGGCAATTGAGGTGAAACTAAAAACTGAACTAAAAATCCCTTACAGGGAATTATTGACAAATTATCGCCAATTCATTTTCAGGATTATAGAGCCAGACAAGCTTTAATCAAGACAGAATCAGACGAGGAGGAAGAACCAGAAGATCTCGATTATGAAAAAATCTCAAATAGGGCTAGAAATGCAGAGTGAGTTTCTTCTCAAAGTTTTTCTGGTCTCTATAATTGGTTTAACAATTAATTTTTTTGCAGAATTGATGTTCGAAATATTGCCGGAAATTTAGGGCAGAGACGAGAAGTACGAAATGAGCTTCAAGAAGCAAAGGCAGCTGATATGAAAGCTGGCGTAAGAAAAGTGAGAGCTGGATTCAAAAATAAATTTGATTCGTTTACATTAAGGAGTAAGGTATTCTAGCTAGCAATAGATTATTCAGTGCGATTACGAAAAATTACTAATTATCATCTATTCTTCTAGACGCGAAGAATCTTTCGAGATTTTTCCAATAATGTAAAAATATGGCGTGAGACGATTCACAAGATTGATGGACAATTTGGAGTCGCTGCTTCCTCATATTTTCGCTGGCTCAGAGTTATTCTTGCAATTAATTATTTGTATTTCCTCTTCGAGTAAGTTTTCTCCAGGAATTGCAAATTTTGGAAAGCATTAAAAATTCTTAAACAAATTTTAGAGTTCTATTAATCGGAATTCCTTCCTTGTTCATTGACATCCCTCCTCTAAAATGAGACTTATCACTCATCTGATTTATTTCTGGCTGAGGTTGGTTAACCTTTTGTATTGAGCCACATACATGGTGAATGTAATTAATGTGTTAATTCCAGGGTCATTTTAGCAAATCTACACTTTTTTATGGAATATCGTATAATGTTAAGATGAACGAAGATGGTGAAACTTCCTACTTGGCCGCAGCCTTCATCGCAGTTGTTGTCCTAGTCTTCATCCTGAACTCAATTTTCATTGTTCGAAGGTAAATTGTCAGATTTGAAGAATAGATCCAAAGTAATTGTCATATTTTTTTTTAAATTCTTAGACTACGAGGATACCTCAAATATTCTTTGACCAAGGTTGAAGCAAATGAAGTCAAGGCTCAGAATTTAAGGATGATTCTTTGTGCTTGGGATTTTGGGACTATGGACGAAGAGGCTGCCAAGGCTCAGCATAAAAGTATAGCAAGGGATTTTAAGGTAATTAAAATATCCAGAGGCCTTTATTAAGAATTCAAATTAATATTTAATGACATATTTTATCCATGCCCAGCATTTGTTAAGACCAAACGAAGAACATCATGGGATTTTAGCTCCTCATGGTTTTATCGGCAGGCGAATCCAGAAATACTTTGGACCAAAAACTGGTTTTATTTTACATTGGTTGCTTAATTTATTAGTACTGGTAGTTTCCCTCGGCTTTGCCTATGCTGTTTGGAATCTTCAAGATTTGAGAAGTGGTGAAGAAGTAAGAAGAAGAATATAAATCTGGGATTTGTTGTTTTGCTTCCGTCCTAATTTTATGCTAATTAATTCGTAGAGACAGCAAAACCAGATACAAGTACGAACGTTTCTAGATGCTGCCTCTGCAATCGTGATTAGTGTATCCTCCTCCTTATTTTGTGTCATATGTGTTTGGATAACTGATATGGAAAAATGGAAAAGTATTCCAAGAAAGATTCATTGTCTTTTGGCCAGGTTTAGAATTTAGAAAACTGATCAGTATTATTGCAAGGAAAATCAAAATGTTGTATTTCCAGGGTTGGCTTCTGGTATCTTTCCATTGTTGCAGCAGTTTATATTTTCTGGCTTTACGAAGGTGATGTGGTAAGTCTAAGTCATTGCTGAAAAATGTATGATCAAAGAAATTTTTAATGTGAATGATATTTTTATTTAGATTGCCAAATTGCATCCTCAGCGTTGCTGGGAAGGTGAATTCGGGAATGAAATTTACAGGATTGTTGTTCTGGAATTTATTGCCAACAGTATCATTTCCTTATTGACGGATTACATTTGGCCTAGGCTACTCAAGTAAATCAACTTTGGAATATTTAGAATTTAAGATTCAATATCTTCATCTCTGCCAAATTTTCAGGATTTTGAAACATGATCACGTCAAACCAGAGTTTCATGTTGAGGCTAATATGTTAAATCTTGTATTTCTTCACACACTCTCTGGCATTGGAGCCTTTTTCGCCCCATTTCTAAGTGCCATTGTCATCCTTCGTCTTACCATTACTTACTACTGGAAAAGGGTAACAAGAAATAGGCAGAAACTGAAGTTCTTATTCATTTGACTATAAATTTTAAAATTAAATTAGAAAATCATTTTTGACACGTGTGGTTATCCACAACATCAATTTCATGCATCGGAGGTCTTCACACCTTACTTGGTCTCATTCTTTCTTTCTTACTTGCTCGTGACGAATGCTAACATTTGGATCATATCTGAGTAAGTTTGCATTTATTTCGATTTGGTCATATATGGAAGAATTTAATGGGCACATTTTTCTAAAAATTTCAGAGCTGTTCCATCCCAGGGATGTGGTAAGCGTAGTATAATTGCTTGCGCCTAATTTTTGTGACGAATAATTTGAATTCATGTTTTGAATAGGTCCATTCCGGAATCAGTCAAGTATTAATACCGTTTTTATCCATTTGCAAAGTCATTCGCCTCCATTCATTGCTAGCATATTTGACCTAATTCTAAACCCAGTGTTTGTCTACATTTTCTTCTTCTTCATGTGGTAAATCCCGTCTATTGAACCTAATTTTTGTGACGAATAATTTGAATTCATGTTTTGAATAGGTCCATTCCGGAATCAGTCAAGTATTAATACCGTTTTTATCCATTTGCAAAGTCATTCGCCTCCATTCATAGCTAGCATATTTGACCTAATTCTAAACCCTGTCTTTGTCTACATTTTCTTCTTCTTCATGTGGTAAATTCCATCTATATTGACGAACTTGAAATTGATAACTCATGACTTATCAATGAATTTATCTTTTTTATTTGTTCTTAACAGTGGTATAATTTACACTGTCCGTGCTTGGGGTGAAGCATATTTTGAAACTTCGTTAGTCTTGAATGAACTTTTACAATTGGAGCGGTTAGATCGAGATTTTCTTCTCAAAGCTATTTTCAACATTGCACAAGCCCATGCCAAAAGGAATGCTGATATGAAAGAAATGCTTGAGAGTGGGAAGCAAGCAGAAAATGAACAACGTAAAATAAGTGAAGTCGACGTAGAAGCTGAGGTGCTCGAAGCAGCCAAAACATTCATCAAGCCAGACGAGACTGGCACTGTGCATGATTTGAAAAGAAAAGCAATTGCTGGGCGCTACATTAATGCTAGCCACATGGATTTACGGAAAGATTCAATTTTCGGTTTGAGAAAGAGCGATCCTGAAACCAGAGGCTTAGAAGCTGATAGTTTATCGAAGCCTGAGAAGACGAAGAAGACCAAAAAACCCAAGAAAGCAACGAGTAAAATGAAAATGGATACTTTGAAAGATGTACTTACTAAACCAGAAATGGATAAATTGAAACTTGATGAGGACGAATTATTACAGGAACGAAGCTAAAAGATTGTACCAAGATAAACATCGAATGTCTGTTTCAGCTGCTATGTATTATGACAGCCTAGCAGAGAAATCGGAAGAACCAGAACAGAAAAAGGAAACATCGGGCTCTGGAAAATCATCCAAGAAGAGAGCTAAAGCTAAGAATAATATAAAATGATGGAGAAATATTATAAATGTACATATAAAATCCCATCTATTGATGATTAGCGATCGCCGTGATAAAATATGATAGGAATAAATGAGAGCAAATATTTTTTAATTCAGAATTTTTAATGTCAGCAAGGTTTTATAAGTACGTCGATTTTCCCTGAATAAGTTATTTTGGCATNAGCAAATATTTTTTAATTCAGAATTTTTAATGTCAGCAAGGTTTTATAAGTACGTCGATTTTCCCTGAATAAGTTATTTTGGCATCCGTATTTATTTAATGACTGTTTCTAAAAAATTACAAAAAAAATTATCAAAATCAATTCTAAAGTACACGAAGAGGCGGGGCAAAACTATTTTCCACATAGCAGACAATCAGCAGCTCCTGTTAATTACAAAATTACACATTATTTTAAATTTCCAGAATCAAATGAATTGATTTGTCTTACCAAATCTACCACCTCCATGGCCTGGTGGGATTCCACGAACTGGTCCATCAAAACGAGCATATCTCCCATCACTTGTATCTAATCCAAATGCAAATCCATTTTGCCCTTGTGGTGGTCCTCTTCCTCCACCACCATTGTTGTTATTTCTCCGAAAAATTAAAATTGTTATTATTATTTGGACGAAATCTTTGCTGCCTCTGAAATCTTTGTTGTGCTTCTGCAGTGGAAATGAATAAAATTGTCAAAAGCACTGCTGTGATGAGGAACCAAATCTAAAAAATGACACAGTATAAACTCTAAATGTAGATTTGAAATATCTAACTAAAAATTCAATCCAGTTGCTTCCTTACAGCTTTTCCTGAGATTTCTTGGGAAATCTGAATGCAATCTTTTTATATTATGTGGAAATTCTGCGGAAATCATTAACAAACAGAAACTGTACGGATCCCATAAATAACGATGGGACTGTGAGCTTAGCTGTTGATGCTGGTGTGAAGGATTTTTGTATTTTTAAGATTGACCAACAATGGTAGAGCCATGCTAGGCCAAAGATAGCTATAAAGATATAAAGATTTACAAAGAAAACGGGGTACACGACGACATGAACAAACGAACTAAAAAGTGAAAGAAAGAGTGCCAAGGCTCTTAACACTATCACAGCAGCAGCCAGCACTTTCGTAATCCGGTAACAAAAAAATAAAATAACAAGAGCACTCAAATTTGCCATTTACGGCTAAGACTGTCATCGCGTTCTTGTGACTCGTCCTATAGTTTATTTTAAGGGAATCACCAAGGATGAAGGATGCTGCCGCTGCTGCTGATGTGATGATGACAATAATAACGGACATAAAATTAATGATTTGCGTGTGCTCGTTTTGTATCTCATCTTAACTTCAACCTCTTTGAATGAATAATCTTTGAGAAAAATGAATAATCTTTGAGAATGAGCGCATAAGTCCTTCCAAATAATTAGTCATTAGTGTCATTGTTATTCTTATGTATTTGTTATTGGGCTTTTTACTTTTATTGCTGTCTCACGAATTCTCTGACGGAGTGACTGGCGAGGCGAGTGCATTGGCCGAGTTTGTTGACAGGACAGAATAAGTGTAGTAGCTCTGGTATGGCAAGGCTTGGCTAATGGGTTAATTTAATAAAGTTTAGGTGAAGGAGGACAAGTGAGAATTGCTTAATAAAAATCCATAAATAAACAATCAACCTTGTTCACACGAACAAATACATGAGATTAGATGGAATGTCCATGTCCATGTCATACTTGTTTGCAGTTTCTTCTTACGAGTTTTAATTATAGATATCTGAGGGCCGATTTTTAATTAAAGAGTCTTAATTGACACAGAAACAATTGCAGTACATTTAGTATTTAACGATGACCCTTTGTCGGTTTTCACTTTACTTCTTTCTACCAAGTATTCTCCACGTACTTAAAATTATTGAGCAAGGTCATGACATTTATGATTATTATTCACTATGATCACCAATGCTAATGGAAGACTTAATTTTAAGATCTGTCCACGTCCACAGCCTTAAGGAAAGGCCCACGAACTAAAATCCACCATAATCTGTAATTCTGTTATCAACAAAAGAGCGGATTAGTTTGAGACAAACTGGAATCTCAATTTTTTTAAAACACTTTCTGGAGAACTTGTCAAAGATGAAACCAAAAATAATTTTACACGGAGGAGCCGGATCTATCCCTGTTGATCGCTATCCTGCAAAATTCACTGGGATTAAAAAAGCAATTCGCTCTGCTTATCAAATCCTCCTTGACACTGACAATGTTTTGGATGCTGTGGAAGAAGCAGTTGTGGTTATGGAAAATGACCCTGCATTTAATGCAGGTAAATTGACACATAAAGACAAAAGCGTAAAATTAGACATTTGTGTTAATATTGCTGATTTGTTTTGGTTAACAGGGTATGGATCCGTTCTAACAAATACAGGGGAAGTAGAAATGGATGCAATTATAATGAACGGAACTAATTTAAAATCTGGAGGTGTTGGTGCAGTTCGTCATATTAAAAATCCAATTTCACTCGCAAAGTTGGTCATGGAAAAATCCCCTCATGTACTCTTGGTTGGTCCAGGTGCTGAGGATTTTGCAGTGAGCCAAGGTGTACCTCTGATTCCTACGAGCGATTTAATTCCAAAATCTGCATCGAAATTAGAGCAGACGTAAGAAGAAGCTACAATTAAGAATTCTCAAAACCGGATTCAGTTTAATTTCTAAATTTAAGGCTCATTCTGGATGGATCTGGGCTAGTAAAAGGGACTGGGACAGTCGGGGCAGTTGCGATAAATTCCAAAGGTCAAATTGCTGCAGCCACATCCACTGGAGGAATTCGTAATAAATTATGTGGTCGAGTTGGTGATACACCGATCATAGGAGGAGGGACAATAGCCGAGGATGATATTTGTGGGCTGAGTGCAACAGGGACTGGAGAACCAATCATGCGTTTTAGGGTCACTTCAAGAATTTCTAATTTAATCGAAAGAGGTTCGAATAATTAGTCAATTATAGAATTTAATTTTGACATTTTGAATGTCTACTATCTCTAATTTCAGGGGTTGACCCAAATGAAGCCATTCTCTCTGTTTTGAATGGCATGACTGAGAAAATGCCAGAAGGAAGTGGTGGTGTCATTGGAATAACGAAGGATGGAAAAATCTGCTACGAATGGAATTCATCAATTATGAGTTGGGCATATGCAGTGGATAATGAAATTCATAGTGGGATTGAAAAGGGAGATGACTATGTGGAACCCATTTAAATACAGACCATTGCCTAATTTTATAATTTTCTAACAAGCTGTTGAAATATTAATTAGTTCAAGTTTAGAGCGAATTAATTAAATTGTTGTTCAGATAAAACTTCTATGGAATAAGTTTTATTTCTTAATATACGAAATTAACTTATCGGAAAACAAATATGCTGTCGTGATTTTTTCAAGTTACTACTTTTAAGTCTTGACATACCGAAAACTAATTAATTTACAAATAAGTTAAGCTAAGTTAGTCATAATGTAAAGGGATACGATAACATTATTATAGAAACTTCTTTTTACCTCCTTTAAAACGACCACTCAATTCTCCACATTTCTTAATGAATTTATCTTTATCCTTATCGCTCAAACCATTTACTTTTAAATCTATATCTCTGTCAAAAGGTCGCCTTTCTTTTGGTTGGTCGTCGTCTTTACCCTGTTGAATTTTTCTCTTCTTCTGATGAAGACTCAATAAACTTTCATTTCGACTGGATCCAGATTTTAGAATATCAGCCATTTCATCATCTCTCTCCTTTTCTCTTTTTGCCTCTAATTCAGCTCGAGCTGTTTCTATAAAATCTTCAATTTCATCCTCCTCTTCATCATCTGCATTTCGTTTTGCTCGAGGTTCATCTGGAGTTTTAGCTAAGAATTTTCTAGGTCCTAATCCAACGGCTTCGGCAATACTTTTGTTCTTGGGACATACCAGCATCCATTCTTCCCGTTTTGTTGGAAGTTCAGAGTCTGGAACAATTACTTTGCCTGTTGGAATTAAGAGTGATCTGGGGTCATCTGGGAGATATGGACCAATTTCAAGACCATCATCGTCATCGTCATCGTTGGTAGCAGCGCTGGTGCTGGGTAGCTTACTACTAACTTCTGGATATTTATGCTTAGGGTCATTACTCAATTTCTTCATCAAAGACGGTGGGAGTTGAGGACCAATGAGTTTGGGTGGTTCCTTGGGCTGCGTCTGTCTAGAAAAGGGTTTAAAATATTAGGACGACAACGACAACGAATTGTCTCCGAAGATTTAAGCAAATCTTTCCTCTTTTCCAAAGCCTTCATTTAATACGTATTCACTTACTTTAAGCTTAAGAGATGAGGAGGAAGGGCCGGTCCATAAGCATCTTCGTCTGAAGAACCGTCTGAAGACATTGTAGATAGATTTTAGCTGGTTGACCAGTCAGTGACCACGCAAGCAAAACGCACCAAACCGACAGTCAGGTCAGGTCAGAAGTCCCAGTGAAGTAGAACAGCCAGGAGTTAATATTTGACTTTGCTTTCTCTAGTCCAGAATTATAAAATTAACACACTACACGCGGCGATAATAAATTCTACTTTTTTTAGTTTTTTGAGATTTTTCTAATCTCATCTTGCATCTCGAGGAATTTACATTTGAATTTTGTAGAGAATAGCGCGGTTCGCTATGATAGATACTATGGGGCAATATTATAATTATTTATTGAAATTATTAATTTTTTGCTGCTCGAATGGACCGTGTTGACGGATTATCGGTTATGTTTTGATATTTTGAATTATATGTACATATTACATTACATTGGGTTTTTACGAAATTAATGGTTTAACAAAATCGAATTTTGAACATTACATTAAATCGTTACAAAATTACTAGTAAAAAATCAAACACGGACAGACACGGATGCTCAGTTGCAATTCCAATCCCAGCTGAATTCTCTTATTTTCACACAAAAATTTTTGAACTACTAATTTCCTCTCAGTTATTTTCAGCAAATTTTGATTTAAGATTAACTACTGGAGGAATTAATTTTTGGAAATGAAATACAAGTACTAGCCTTCTAAGTAAGTCTTCTAAAATGTGCGAGTTGTCCCAGGTATTTTGAATATCATCTCGATTTACTCAAGTTCGTTCGGTCAGACGAAGCCGACGAAAATACACTGGACTGAACTGACTCAGGTTCAGAAGTTCCGTCACGACTGTAAATAAAACCCTTGAACCCTGACCTGACAAACGTTGTCAATTAATCTCATGGACCCCAAGGAGGTAAAAGCAAAGCTGAAAGAGGCTAGGAGTTTATTAAAGAGTGGCGATGTACAAGAAGCGTTAAACATCTCTCGGGTATGTCTATGTGTAAAATACCTAAAAGTTCAAACTTACGTTAGTTGCTGATTCTGTTTTGAATGAATTAACTAAACTGGGTTTAAATTGGTTATTTCAGGCGATTCTCCGCAAAGATGAGAAAAATTATTCAGCTTTGATCACTGAAGGATATTCGCTTCAACTACTGGACAAACCGTCACAAAGTCTCGAAGCGTACAAGAAGGCTGTGAAAGTTGACCCCGTTAGCAAAACAGCATGGCAAGGGATAATTGATCATTATGAGAAAAATAAATTTAAATTTGCTACAAAAGATGATGTCCTGGAGGCTTACAAACGTCTAACAGTTTCTCTTGAAAAGTAAATTGAACGATGACAAGAAATAATTATGATGTATAATCTAACACTTTTTTATTATTAATTTGAAGGGACAAGGATGACTCGCAGTATATTGAGCAAACGTTAAAATATGCCGGCATTTTGGAATCTCAAGGGGATTTTCGGCAATGTGTGCGAGTATTGGGCAGACTCGTCAAGAGCAGGGGAAATAGCCCAAGGATTTCTAAAGCAATCGTTAATGCTTTTACCCAAATGAAAACAATTGAGAAGCCTGAGGAGGAATTGGTATGCTCTATACGGAATATCCTAATGAATGAAATTATTCAAATTAATATTTTTGTTGTTCTTATAGTACTTATCGTGCTTAGCTGTTCTACACGGTTCCAATGAAGCAACTGACAAGCAGTTAGAAAAATACTTTCAACTTTTATACAAAAATGAACGTTATGAAGAATTGAAAACTGTTTGCTTCGGCTGTTCCGATCGTTTCAATACTTTCTACAAACCCATGGAATACATTTGCAGACTTTATTTGGAAAATCGTTTAGCTGCTAATGGAAGTGAAGATTCCGCCGAAGTAGACGCTAGTATTATTTTTGTCGTTGAAAAATTGTTCAAACTCTATCCATCCAGTCAGTTCGGTTATTTTGCTCAAGGAAAAATTTACTTCCAAGCTGAAAAATACTCGGATGCAATTGGTTGGCTTAAAGAAGGGATTGAGTCAAAATTTAATGAATTTGCTGCAGAGATTCTCATCATTGCTCAACTTAGGATTTGGGATTTTGTTGGGGCAGAAGAATATTGTCTCTTGGCACTTAAAAGTATTCTCAACACACCTATAAATTTTCGATTCTTCCTGTGTCAAGCATTGTTGGGTCAAGAGAAATTTACAGAAGTGGAAAGTCTTTTGGCTGAGAACAATCTAAACATCACAGAGTCAACAAAGGATGCCATACGGGCGGAAATTCTTGCAGTTCAAGGGAAATGGGACCAATTGGATTTGTTACTTAGCAATGCTGGGGATGAGAAGGATTGGGATTGGAAATTACACATGTTTAAAAAGTGGAATAAACCGGATGAGTTGGTTTCATTTTGTGAAGTTCATGGAGCAACCAACTTTGCACTGGTCCTCAAATGTACTTCCCAGTTGTTTAAATTAGAAGACCATACGAATTGTATCACCACTCTGAGTTTGGTAATTTCCATAATTTTTTCAAGAATCGAATTTTGTTTGGGTTTGCTGTAATTGTTACTATTATAATTTTTAGTGCCTTAACTTGTGTCCAGCACACCCTATGGTCCAATTCTACATAGCCAAATTACATAAATTGGAAGAAAATTCTGAAGGGGCCAAACCCTACTTGGTCCGAGCTTATCAAAGTCTTCCGACGCCAGAAATTGGAAGTTATCTATCGGATCTCTATTTCGAACTTCAGGATCATGTAAATTTCAAGTTTAAAATTAACATTAGGATGTGTTGTAAAATATCGTTTTTGAAATATTGAATCTAGGAGTCGAATAAAGCGCTCCTTCTGGAAGCTACAAAGAAAGGAAAAAAGGCTGCAACCAAATGGGCCTGGCTTCGCTTTGGAATTTTGAATTTGACCCTTGGAGAAGCAAACGATGCAGTCGTGGCTCTACATTCAGCTCTTATGACAGATCATTTGGATTGGTTAGTTTAATTTCTCGGATGGTCCTAATTACAATTTTTTATTCCTTATGATTTTTCTTCAGCACAATCTGGGAAACTTTGGCCGACGCCTATTTTTCCCGTGGCTCTTATGAAACATCCCTCCGAGCGTACAATAAGTGCCTAGAGCTAGGAGCTCATCCAACATATTCGAAATTCCGCATTGGTGTTGTTCATCAGCACCTAGGAGAAGAGGAAATGGCTGTCACGATTTTATCGGAATTAGGAGATTATTCTCCATCACTCGTAGAATTATCAAAAGCATGGTTACAAATTGCAAAGAAAAGATTTGCTGAAGGGCTTGATGCCTCTGTCCAAGAAGCTATTTATGAGAGCATGAAGGCAGCTGGGAGGTAACAAAAATAATTATGCGAAGTTTTAACGATTATCCTTAAAATCTAAATTGATTTTTGACAGAGCAATCTTAGCAGCCACGACGCAAGCTATTCTTCCACTGAAAATAATAGCCGAATGCACAATGATTGCTGGAGGATTGAATAAGGATGTGAAGTCTCAAAATTCCTGCATATTTCATTCGTGAGAACGGTGACCTAGAGGAGACGGTGAATGTAAACCTAGAAGAATTTCTTCAAATCGGATTACGGTATGTTAAATGGAATAGAATCATGGGTCCGAATCTTAATTAAGTAATTGTTCTTTTAGAGCCCTGAGTTCAGGGATCCAGAGTACGACATCAAAATCTCTACTGAGTAACTTCGAGGGTGACATGGCAAAGTTGTGCTTACAATTGTATCTCAAGTGTGGGTCTAAACCTAGCCATCTTCAGTTAGCACTTCAACATGCCAAAAAAGCTATTTTGCTGCATCCCAGCTCCCATGTTAATTGGAATATATTGGGAATTATTGCTGCTGGTAAGGACTCAAGAAGAAGTGTATTATTATGCCTGCGAATTTGGTTACAATTCTATTATGTTTATATTATAAAGTTATGGGCAATGGGAAATTGGCTCAACATGCCTTCATCAAATGTATTAATTTGAACGCAACGGGAAACACAGGCTGCATGGTGCAATTTGGGACTTTTGTACATAAGCAAAGGGGAATATTATCAGGCTCATCGATGTTTTAATCAAGGACAAAGTTGTGAACCCAGTTACGGCATTAGTTGGATTGGTCAGGTAAGAAGAACTCCATGCAAATGAAAACATTTTTATAAATACGCTAATAATACTAATTTGAACAAAATGATAATTTCAGGCCCTTGCCGCAGAAAGTCTTGCTCCTAAGGAGGCGATAGACCTGTACAGACATGCTTGTGTTTTGGAGGACACACATACATTTGCAAGTTTAGGCTATGCAGATTGGGTTTGTAAAACTCTGGAAGCTGAGCGAACGTCCGACTATGTTTACAATATTGAGAATTTGGAAGCTGTGAGTACAAGCCTGGAAAAGCTGTGGCTTTATAATGGTAAAATATTAATAAGTATTTTGTTTGTATAATAACTGCAGCTAGTTTCTCAACTTATAATTTATGGTATATTTTTAATTTGTAGCAAGGAATCCAACTGCATCATCACTCAATCTTCAAGGAATTCTTCAGTCTCACGAATATCTTCTTGGAAGTGCTGAAGAATCGTTCCAGAAGGCTTTGGAATTAGTGCCAGACAAAGAAGAGTCTGAAGGATTGAGGGAAGCTGTTAAATTAAATTTAATTTATGCCCTGTTGGAACGAAAGGAATTTAAACGAGTGTTAGAAGTTGTGGGAAGTCTGGCAAAACCGGTGTTCCAGAGTACTGCAGCTGCTGCTGTGGCTTTAGAAAAATGTAATAAGTCATTTCATTCAGTTTTAATAATTTAGCACATTTTTCTAAGGATTTTTTTTTTGCATTTTGAATATTTAGCTGCAGAAAGTATGCAGGCCTACAACATGTATGAAGTTTTGAAGAAATTGGCCCAGACTGATGCTGAAATGTGTGGGGTTCTAATTGCTCAAGAACTTGTAGCTTACAAAGTTTATGGGATCGAGGAGGCTAAAACGCTCTTGTTTCGAGGGTATGATTACAATATCTTCTGGGTCATTTATTTTTGTATTGGGTTTTTTTTAATTTTCTGAATTCTTAGATGTCAGTCAACGATCACTATCCCTGAAGGCTATTTTGCTCTCTGTGCCTTATCATTAATGAATAATGAACAAGATTTGACTCAAGCCATTATTTCGGAACTTGTTAAAAAATGTTCAGACAGTCAGAAAAATCTTCATGACATTGCTGTGATGCATTCATTCTTTTTGGTCTCTCAGGTATGCCGGCATTGAAATTAATTTTGAACTGGTTAATGAATTAGTTGTTGATTTTCCATCTAGGGTCTTGCAACATCTGCTCTTCGCTCGATTCTTAAAAAAATCCATAATCATCCTTACAACGGGAAACTGAGATCTGTGCTTTCCTCTCATTTGATAAACTTTCTGTCTGATGGGGGTTCTGCAAGGAGTTCTCTGCTCAGTGCAAGTTACTTGGGAGAAAAAAGTGATCATGCTGGGATTGCTTTGACATATCTGCTGGAAGGCGACACAACGAATGCATTAAAATCTGCAAGGAAAGCTGTCCAAATAAATCGGAGGAGTGGAACATCCTGGGCTGTCCTTGTATCAAGTTTGTTTGCACGGTAAGATTTTAATTCGAAATTCATGGAAAAGTAGAAACTGATTTCTCTTGTAAATATTATAAAATTTCAGATATAGCTTGAGTGGTGCTCAGGATGATTTGACCATTTCTCTCAGTTATGCCAAAATGGTCAACATTGAATGGGAGGAAAATGACGCGATTAGAGATTGGTTACAGACATTCATGGATTCTCCAGTGGAGTAAGGAGGTAATTAAGCTCAAAATCTAGCATTCCTAAATTATTTTTGGAAACAAATTAAGAATGCTTTAAATTTATAACGTAAGTATCTGCAAGGAAAGCTGTCCAAATAAATCGGAGGAGTGGAACATCCTGGGCTGTCCTTGTATCAAGTTTGTTTGCACGGTAAGATTTTAATTCGAAATTCACGGAAAAGTGGAACCTGATTTCTCTTGTAAATATTAAAAAATTTCAGATATAGCTTGAGTGGTGCTCAGGATGATTTGACCATTTCTCTCAGTTATGCCAAAATGGCATTGGTCAACATTGAATGGGAGGAAAATGACGCGATTAGAGATTGGTTACAGACATTCATCGATTCTCCAGTGGAGTAAGGAGGTAATTAAGCTCAAAATCTAGCATTCCTAAATTATTTTTGGAAAGAAATTAAGAATGCTTTAAATTTATAACGTAAGTGCATCGAGCATGTGTTAAATTATATTCTATAGTTTTCTAACCAATTCATTCTGATTGAAATGAAATAAAATTTATGGATGTTTGGATCAAAAATCGTCAAAAGAACTTCAATAGCTTGGTTCTGATATTTTATTACAAAAAGCAGTCTGTTTTTAATACAAAAATAGTCTCACACACATAAAAATACAGTAGGATGTGATATAATAATACGCTTAGGTATAATAATTTGCAACATTTACTAACATTAAATAATTTTAATTAATAATTAGACCTACAGTCTAAATGACGTAAGAAGTGGTGAAGGTTTTATAGAATGGACCTGAAGTCCCATTGATTGTGCATAAAAAGCAGCTTCTGGATGATGATCCGTTGTTGATTTGAGATAATTATTGTTGCTACTCCCTGCTGTGTTTGTATCTTCTAAAATTGGAAATCTTAGTGGTTGGGCTGGGGCTGGATTTATTGAATTTGGGGTTTCGGCACTTGTTGCTGGTGTTGGCTGAGGCTGTTCTTTCGGCTCAGGATATGGCTGACTTGGCCGTAACAAATTGAAAGGCCCTGGATGATTTGAATTTGAATTCGAAGGCTGCAAAATTGTAGGTGGCCTAAAATACTGGTTATTAATATAGGATGGGCTAAATTGATGTCTAAAATTTGTGCTTGGGGATACTTGGAATCCAAAACTATCTTGGATGGGTGGTGGTGATGGTGGAAATTGTCTAAAATTATTATTAGAATTGTTATTGTTTAGAGTTATTCTGTGCAAGACTCTGTTTTCCCTATAATTGCTTCCGGCTGGGCGTACATTGACATTTTTCACGGGGTGATGAATGAAATTATTTTGCTGATGAGGGTTAAAATGCGGTGGTGGTGGTGGTCCTGGAGGTCTTGAAAATGGTCGAGGTGGGGCTTGATGTATAGCCGGTGGTGGAGGTAGAAGCTGACGAATTTCCTGACTTTGTTGTAGAGAAACTATTTTGATATTTTGGTGGACCTTGACCTTGTGGTCTGAAATCTGGTCTGGGTGGTGGTGGTGGCGGACCTTGGTTTTGACGGAAATCTGGTCTTGGTGGTGGTGGACGTGATTGTTGAGAAAATTGTATTTGATGTTGAAAAGATTGTGGAGGTGGAGGAGGTGGTCTGTAGTTTTGATTTTGGTTCTGATTTTGATTAGAATTTGAAAATCCTGGATCTGGTTGTCTGAAATTGTTGTTATTGTTGTAATTATTAGTGATTGGAGCCGGAGCCGGGTGCTTAAATTCATGCTGCTGATGTTGATGATTATTTATTGTATGAACATTGAATGAGTTGACTCCAACATTGTTGTTGTTGATTTCATGAGACGGTTTTGTTCCTGGGCTGTAGAGTTGTTTCATACTCTCCAAATGTTTGATTCGAGTCATTTGATTATGAAAATAATTCATGGCATTCTCGTGCGTTGCAATTGGAATCATCCCTGTACTTGGTGTGACTTGAAATACTCCGTTGGATGAGAATGGACGAGAAGTCGTCAATGGACGGTGCTTGTTGTGGTGGTTCGTTGTAATTGTTGTTGTTGACCTTGAATCGGTTATGACTTGGGAATGTGAAAGATGCTGGGGGCGCAGTTGTTGTATATGCCGGTGGAGGCAGTCTATATTGTTGTTGTTGCGGTTGCTGTTGATTGTTGTTGTTGCCAAAACTCTTTTGTTCTCGATCCTTATTCCCATCATATTCGACAAGATTCTCTCGAGCTTCTTGAGGAAAATATTGGGGTGGTGATGGGGATGGCCTATACTGTTCACTGTTGTGAAAATTAGCTTTCACGGGAGTAATGTGCTGGACATGATGAATGTGTTGTTGTTGTTGTTGTTGTTGTTGTTGTGGAGGTTGTGGTGGTGGTGGCGCAGACGCGACTGGTCTCTGTGTTGTCACAATTTGTGGTGGCAGACTTTGGACATATTGTTGATGCTGTTGTTGGGCCTGGGGTATTGGGATGGGTTCTTGCCTATGCGAATGTTGCTGTTGTTGTTGTTGTTGTTGCTGCTGTGGAAAGTATTGCCCGTGTCCTGTCTTTAAATGGACGGGTTGGTTATTTTGATGTTGCTGCTGTTGTTGTTGCAATGCAATTTGGTTCAAATTTTGTGGAGTATCGAATTTAATTGTAGGAAGAAGTGGAGCAAGTTCATTCTGGAATTGGGGAAATGCATCCAATTCTGGAGGCCCTAATTTTAAAGTCTGTGGTGGTTGTTGGACAACAAAAGCAGTTGGAGGTGCGAAATTAAGTTGTTGTTGGAAATGAGGTTGAGGGAAATTGGTTGGTGGCTGGTTTTGGTTATTTCGTAGGAAATATTGGGGTTCTGGTTGTTGGAATTGTTGTTGCTGTTGTTGATTCTGTTGCTGTTGTTGCTGCAGTTGGTTTTGATTATGGTGTTGTTGTTGCTGCTGTTGATTTTGATTATGGTGTTGCTGATTCTGGTGATTATGTTGCTGATTTTGTGGTTGATTGGTGGTGACGATAGTAGGTCCAGTGAAATGAGTTGGTTGCGTTTGCTGATTATTGTGATTCTGACTTTGACCTTGACCTTGGCCTTGGCTAAATCCAACTTGGGGTGGTGTAGAGCCGTGATTTTGCTTATCGTGATATTTTTGTTGATGCTGATCAGGGAAATTACGATAGACTGGGAATTTTTGATTTTGATTATTGGACTGATGCGCGACTTGTTGGATTTCTGGAGCTGGTGTCCTATTTTGAAGTTCTTGAATAACCCTAGCATAATCCTGGTACGGTGGAGTCCGATTTTCATTATTGTACGCACCCGTGGATTCCGTAGTCACCCCTTCATCTCCACCTTGACTTCTATACGTTGAGCTAAAAATTGGTCTTTTATGAACACGGACACGTTTCTTACTCATGAACGTCTCAGCTTCAAGGTTCCATTTGTTCTCAAGAAATATCAAACTGGATTCCAACGCCATGTCGTCAATGAATTCCCATTCCGAGCCCTTGTTCGACTTGCACCACG
>WJEZ01000382.1:0-30091 GCA_009869925.1 Thalassaphorura encarpata
AAGTTAAACCACAACCAGATTTTGTAATTGGACTCAGTCTGAAACAGGAGTAGTAGATTTGATTTACTTTCATTTCCAATGAGTCTGAGCGTAAATAAACAAATAGAATTCATTCATGCTTACATGTAACTTTGGTTGATCTGACGCAATTTTCAAAAGTCAGGAGTTATTTTTTTTAGAAATTTGAGTACGGTCGTAGTACCATCATGTGTCACCCTGAAGGGACAGGAACCTGACGTTGATCATGATATGGGTAAAAAGTACGAGTCAAGTCGAGTGAACCAGGAGTTTGGATGATGTCTTGTGTAATGAATTGGTCTGAGTGAGAGTGAGTCGTCCAATGTATGCATAGGAATGGTTGATTGTGTCGTGAGAGGCTCATTTGGAAAGAGGAAGGCTAATTACACCTATCTGAAAGGAACCGAGGAGAAGATGGATGGATGGGGAACTAGGACTGACATAAATAGCTCAAGCTCCTAGGAGAAAACCATCATCAAATTTCTACAAACTTCCATCCTGAGAGAAAGTCAGAAAATCTAGCCAGCTAGTCAAGACAACCTAAACTGCCCATGCATTTATCTCTCTCTCTGACTCCGTCCAGTCCATCCTCACAACTAATTTTTGAGTTGAAAATATGCAAATCGGGTCCCCTCCCCCAGGTTTCCATTGATTTTGGCGAAGTGACAAACCCTGGCCTTGTTTAGAAAACTCTATGCCCTCTACATAAACAAAACTGATAGAACCTACGGACGGATACACTTCGTGGACTCTGTCAGTTTTTTGTCTCGTAATTAACAATTGTTTGATGAGATACAAGGGAAAGTGGAAATAGTTCTTCCCACGCCATGCATACCATCACCATCCAAAGCTAAGCTAGGCTGGCTAGTCAGGACATCAACGTGCTTTCGCTTATTAATTTCAAAATTGCTTCACGTCCGAAACCTATTATTATGAAAATAACAGTTCTTCCTCCTCCTCGTTTTGCTATATGGAAGGAACCAATACTCCCGTTTCGTTCTTTCATGGTTGTTGCGATCATTCCTCTTAATTATTATGGGCTCATAACAGAGACTCCTGTTACTGCTGCTCTGCAGTGATGGAAAATTAGAAATCGAACCCCATTCAATTTAGATTATTCAATTAATTGCCCTGCCCTGGCTTGGCTTGGCTTGGCTTGATTGCATATCATTGTTTCCATGATTAAATATTTCATTTATGTGGCTTCGTATATAAATTACTCCTACGTACATTGGCTGGATAGGGTTAATTTTTTTATGTGTACTCATTTTGAAAATTTATGAGAATAGTGAACTATCAACTCACATTTATGGGATAAGATATTGGGGACACGGTCTTAAGTCTAGTACGTACGTACGTAGCCCAAAGGTCTTGGTAAACATTTTGAATGGTGAATGGCTGTGGGGAGGTTAAAAAAACCTGAGGAAAAGAATGTCTTACGAGAAGATGGCATCGCTGAAGCGGAAATTTGCAACTCGCCGCCAGCCCAAAATGAGAATGAACATAAGGGTAAAGGGAAAACCGGGCCAAGTTTTTTTTTGTAGGTTATACTGGTGCCGCCAAAACGACCAAATTATGCAACAAAGGGGGAAAGGGAAATGCAAATGAGGGAAGAGACACATTCTCCGTTTGAAAAATAGGAGAACCTTTACAAGAGATGAACTCAACTTTAGTTCTACTTTCCCAAGCCCAACGGCAGGAGACAACGTTTATGCTTTGATATTTTCAAAACTGTGCGGTGGTTCCCCCTGTTATGTGTTATTATTATTTAAGAAAAACTTTGGCAAAGGATTATGCATTTTGAGTTTGAATCTTGAATGCCCATTTGATTCTTAACGATTTCAGAGACTTTTTAAAGTTTATTTCATCATTTTTTCTCCTTCTGTTACCTTTTATCCTTCCCATTTATGCGGCATACGTTCTTCCATTATTATTCACTATAGGATCTCTCCCTCCTCCATCTGCATTGCGAATTTTCTTCCGTATCTCATTTTTATTTTGCAAGCTTAATGTTTTAGCTTGCTCAAACTTTGCAAAATTTCAAAATAAGATTTCATAATTAATCATAATCAAATTTGCCTTATAATAGATTCCATGTCCACAATTTATATTCGGCTGACATTTTGTCCATTTCTCTATTCGAGAAAATAAGTTAAGTTTGAGTCAACTCAGTTGGACGCTGGCTGAGTTAAAGTTGTTTTGAAAACTTGGAGGATTTGAGCGTAGAAGAGAAGAGCATTTCATTTCCTTCAACTTCCATTCGAATTAACGCCCTTCTTAAGATATGTCATTGTCAATTTATTGAGACGCAAGGCAATGGTAGGCTGGAACCGAAACTGCACTTGCCTTGTCCTCACATAATAATTCTCCATGCTATTCCAGGGAATGCTGGAAGGGTGGGACCCAGGTGTCCGTCTTCCTTTTCCATCAATTCAACAACTCTTCTCATCCTCACCATAACCCAAGAAACTAGGCTAAGCTGAGCTAGGAATGAAATGGAATGGATTGGACTGAAAAAGGTGTGAGATTCTGCATCTCTAGGCTAGACATTTGGACCATCGTCCCATTTCCATTCTCATGTTTGAAATTGCATGCTTATACGTATTATTTGGTGAAGCAATTCGGAGAATCTTGTCCTGTCCTGTCCTGGACACGTAACGTAGGTACGTACGTGGTGAAAGTAAAACTTGGAGCCTTATGTTTCAATTTATTTATGCAGAACCCATAGGGTAAGGGGTTCCAGTTTAAGTTTGAGAGATTCGTGAAGAAGGTTTTGCCATTCGTCAAGTGGAACAATGAGGAGAAGAGCGGGTCTCATTTTCACACTCATTTACATGTTCCGGCGGAACTCATTTTCTCAAGGACTTTGACTGACTTGCTAAGTCTGTCAACCCTTTCTAACATCTTGGTCTTGAGTGGAATTTTATTCCAATTGGCTGAGCCAGATGGACACATTCAACTCAACTCATCTTCACGGCATGGCATTGGGACTTTAACAAAGACAACAGGAGGACTAGTCACTTGGTGAGCAGAGGACGGAGGACCCCATCCACCAAGTGACAACAAAGTTGGTGAACTAAAACTTCCATTTTGTCATTGCATGAACGAACGAACCAAGAAAAGAAGGAACGGATGCTCCACTTCTACTTGAGACGTGGTCCCAGAATTTGAATCTGGCTCTGAAGGGTCCTTGATAAATGCGTCAACACATCGTTGTGAAATTATCCAGACCTTACGCTCGTCTACACTTCAGTTTGCTCCACTTTCAAAAGAAGAACTCAAACTCAACTCATTTTCAGCCTCACATCCGTTCTTTCACCATTTATTCAAAATTACTTTGCTTTCTAATCCCTTCAAAAACTTGGTCATTTCAAATTAAAAACATTTTGGGATTAGAGCCAAGAATCTAAAATAACAATTCTTTTCAGGAAAAGATATGGGCCAAAATAGCATTACAATTTATGTGCAGCGAGCGCATATGTTCAGTAAAAGAAAAAAAGGACGATTTTAGTTTTTACGCTCTATATTCCACCGCCATGTCATAAATTTCCACGTGCTTTCGCATAGGTTTGTGAATTGTGAGGTCATGCATTTATTAGATGATTCTTCGCACCGAGTGACAGAGCACGGAACATTTTTTGCCAAGTGCGTGAGCTTTGACGTAAAAAATTTAAGGAGGGAATGCAAATACACGAACCCAAGACAGACTCAAGTGTTATCCTATGCCCTGCTCTAGCTCTACTCTGCTTTCTCCATGAGTTAGGAAATATGGGAGAAAGGTTTAGTAGAGCGGAGGACATGGGCGAATTGAATCGTTATTCTGGTTTGAATGTTTCTTGGCTATGTTAACAAACATTCTATACTGGAGTCTTCTTTCCATAGTTTCAGTCTCCCTGAATTTGAATCCCTTGAGACCGGAAGAACATAGACGGACGGATGGACGGATTGAGTGAGTGAGTGAGTTTAAGAAGGAAAAAGAGAAGACTGACATGATTTGTTCGTGCTCAACGAAGGATATAAAGGTTGAGTTGAGTCAGGGAGATTCTGCTCTGCATTGCATTGGTTGAGGTCGTGCAATGTCGAGTTTGTAGGGTTGATTAGAACGTGATTTGTTCAAGTGGGATGAAGGAAGGTAGAAAGAAAAAAGAAAGAAAGGTAGCTAGACTTAGACTAGACTAGACTACGAGGACAGCTCTTTCCTCATCTGTTGACAAGACAAGGGATAAAAACCTAGTGACATTCTCACCCGTCACATTCCCCACTTTCTACTACTACTACGACTCAATTTCCCACACTCCTAGCACCCAACCAAATGTTTTATTCAAAACCTCTCACTTTCACACGGGGAGAAAGTCCGAGATTACTCAGAGTAGTAGGGAAAAAAGAGTAATTCCTACTTCCTTCATCTAGACAGGAAAATCCATTTGACCTTATTTCCAAAACCAATGCAGAAGTGACAAAATGACAAAATTTAATATTTTCCATTAGAAGTAATTTAAATTTTTACTATGTAATCTACAGGGTTCAGGAAGTATATGACTGTATACCCGCAAAGGTATCTTTGTAGAGAGTTGTTTGGTTTGGAAAAGTCGGATAGCCTAAATGGAATAAAAACTTTTCTGGCCGTTAAAAGGAAAGTAAAACTAAGAGTGAACTCTCCTGAAGGGAATTGACACCTTTGAAATTGAGCCAGATGATGTGTAGTGTGTTGATTTACGTGAGGTGTTCTTGCTCATGCGGATAAAAAAACTAAAGCCGGAAATGGACTTTTTACCCAAGGCCAGAGGCCTGAGGAGGAAAAGGAATTGAAAGAAAGTCCTTGTCCCGTCCATCCGTTCCCTTGAAGATGGAAGAAAGTAACAAATTCCAGAGGTCTGTTCCCCCGACTTTGAAAGAAGGGAAGAAAAAGTCCCAAAGGACTCCACTTAGGAATTAAGGAATCCTCCTTACTATACTTGCTTGGCTCAGCCTCACTTGGGACTGCTCGATACTAATTGGATTTGTCCTACTTCCGCCCTCTTCTTATTCCTTAGCCAAAGTCTAAAGCCTTAGTCAACCTTCAACCTTCTCTTGCCTAAGGTCCTTCTTTTCCTCAGACTTCCACCTAGCATAATTTGTCCAGGGCAGATGTACCTTAATCCATTCTCAAAGATATTTCATACGACCTTGCTAAAATTCACTTTATCTTATTCTCCTTTGTATTAATCAATTATTCTTCTTCTCTTAACGTTCCGATTTCTTCCAGTGCTTAGTATTTAACAGCAATGATAGTTGAATAATTAAAAAATTATACATACTCAATATTTTTTTGAATTTTGCAGCTACTTTGCCAGTTTTCTCTAAAATGGCACTGGAAATGTGCCTTGTTCAGTTGAGCTTGGGTTTAGCAATGAGTGATGATTCAGGCAGGAGTTATTCTGCCACTTTCACAAGGAAAGAAATCATTGAGTCAGTGTGGGTGATTTGTTCTATTTGCTCCTCTAGATCTTTTGGCAACAAACTCCCTTCACACCAAATTTCGAATGACGGAGAAAGCTCTCAATGTTCATTTCATTGAGATGTATCACTCTTCCCTACTCACTCCACAATCCTAACCTCACTCAGCCATAATCCTTTAAAATAAAAAAATAAGAAGGATTGGTCTATATGTCTTCGCAGAACAACTGCAAAACTTAAAGAATGTTGCAAATTTCATTTGGGCAAAATTAGTATGCATAAAATATGCAAAATGCAAAAGAATGACAAGAGTTTGTATTATAGAATGGTCTTTTAAGGAGTTTAAGTTTGCATTTGTTGAGTTCATTAATGAAAACTACTTTTACTACATAACAGAGTTTGAAATAAGTTCAAGTCCTATGGCATAGGCATAAGCATAGTCATGGACTTAGCCTATTAAACGTAAATGGGTAATCAAGAAAACTTGGTGCAAAAGACAAGGTGTTTCTAAGCATAAAGGGGGAGGAAAGAGTCTTTCCTTAATTGGGCTAAATTAGCCAGATTTATCAGGCTTTTGTATATGCNGTGTTTCTAAGCATAAAGGGGGAGGAAAGAGTCTTTCCTTAATTGGGCTAAATTAGCCAGATTTATCAGGCTTTTGTATATGCTATGCTATACAAAGGAACCAGCGTAAAATTGCTTAATATAATTAGCTGCGAAACTCTATTACCAATTGCATTGCTTTATTTTAATGCTAGGACCGAGGTAAGCTCAATCTAGAGGTCGTAAATTAATATTCAAGTTAAAATTTGAGTATGTCAAGCTAAATATTCTGCATCTAAGTCTACGCGCATAAGAAATATAGAGAATGTAATTGAAAACTGTGAAGTGAAGAGAAATGAGGATTTTGTACTAAACTGACTCGTTCCAAATCCATTTCACCGATTGAGCGAGTGAATTTCAAAGTTAAGATTCTTGGCTGACAATGCAATTTGAAAAATCAAAGCAAAAGAAGAGAAGTGAAAGTGCTGGATGGAATTGAATACACAGTGGAAGGAAAAGAGGACTATATAATCAATTTTGCCATGAAATCATGAGCTCTTTTCCCTTCACTCTCAATCTGAAATAATTTTATTAGAAGTTTTGGGAGTAAGTGAAATGGTATGTTTCCCTAGCAGCTCTTCTCTAATGTTAGACTTTCCAACTCATTCAATTTTAGAAATACGTAGAATGGGAAAGACTTAGTTTCCTTGAGGTAGTTGCGTTGCACTAGTCACATCACATTACATTACATTAGTTCACATTGGGAGTCTGAGCATGGGGAAGGTAGTGTCAAAGATGAGAAGTGTAAGTAATGGTGAGCTGAAGCATAGAGTTAATTTCTTCCTTTCCAAGTGGAGCACATGATGAGGTTTCCCATTAAAATTAATCGTCCTCCATACACCCGAAGGAAGCCACAGGGATGACTTTCTCCTTTTGGGTAAACTATGGCCATGCCATGGCATGTCATGGCGGCTTTTGAGAATGGACCAAAGGAAAAGGAAGAAGAAGGAACCATGGTTGGTAATTTATGTACAAACATGCCTCCGCTTTCTCTCTACCTTTAACCACACCACAGACTAGGAAACGACACTCGACCCATTACCAACCGCATGAAGCATTTGATACTTCAATTGAAAACATGTGCTATTCACTCTCTTTCCTTCCTTCCTTCCTATAATTCAATTAACATCGCTTGGCAAACTAAAAGGAATTCAAATTCTAGTGTAACGACAGTTAGGCGACGAATTTCAGAAAATATTTTTTATACATTATTCGAATCATGTACAAAGCAAAAGCAAAATCCGACGATACTTTAGTCTACAATAAAAAATTAAGAATACTAGCAGCCTCGTATTTTTATCATAGGATGGGATCACTAAAGTGCTCGTCTCCTTCAACCAAATCCGCTCGTTAAATGTCAATAAAATTTTGCTGACGACCTATCAATTTGTGTACGAGGAGTATTTGGGGTTGTAAAACAAGGACAATAAACATAAGATGGGGAAAGAACGTGGCAAATGAGAGGAAATAAAGACAAGGAAGGAGGATAAGTAGGGGTTGTGTAGTAATAGTAGTTGTAGTTGTTTGAATTAAGACTAAATGCCCGAGTGTCATCTTCATTGGATTCCATCCCGACCCGTCATGTCATTTGAGTAGTTTTGTGGTTAAAGTTTTATAGGCTAATAAACTGTTCTTGTTCTTACGTGAGGGGAAAAAAAGAATAAGAAAAAGAAGTAAGAGTGCACATGAGGGGCAGATGTGTATTTAGATAAGACTAAGATTGGAGTTTGACGTTTGACCCAAGCCAAGGAATGGCTAGGGGTAAATGTATACGTAAGGAAGAGTAATATGTGTACTTTGGAGACTCAAGAGACTACTCCACCAAACTCATACTCCTCGTTTTCCCTTCCCACATTTGACTATCAATTTCCCAGAGCGAAAGGCCCTTTTAGAATAACGAGAACGAGATTTCTTATGGGGCATTGGCTACGAACGAAGGAGAGAAAAGGCAATACGATTGCCTCAGAGAAATCCAAGACAGAGGAAAGTCAGAGTCAGGGAAAAATCAGAGCGTTTGAGAACAAAACATGTTTTTTCATGTATTCACAGCTCCACGCAATGGCAATGCAGTGCAATTCAATGCAATGCATATGTATGCATGCATTATGGATTGTCTCGCTTTCTACCTTAAACGCCCAATGTTTTTTTTTTCTTTTTTCCCTCTGAATCGATAAAAGCACATAGAGAGTTCACATGAGTACAATAGGAGAAATCAAAAGCAAAAGCAATGGCAGAGTATCCAATCATGATTACATTGCACACTCAAATTCAACTATTTCAAATCTAGGAATCTAGCTCAGTGCTTTGCTATGTTTCTATTTCTCTAGAATTCCTAATAGTGCAGTTGACCTATACAAATATCATGATTTTATGCTTCCAGAACTATACCTATACCTGGTTCTGGATATATATGTTAAAAGAAATTTTGTAAATCTGGAATAGGATGCTCTAGATTCTAATATCAAGAGAGAACTAAAAATTTAGGACTTGGCAAATCCTTTTCCACCCCATTAGCGCCTTGAGTGACATTGGTTAATTTTCTTCCTAATCAATTTAGTAATTGACAATACATGTTTGCGGAAGTGAACTCGACACCTAACCAAAGGGAAGGGCTTCTATATTGTCTTCCTCATTTCCTATTTTGTACATGCCCTGGCTGTAAATGTACAATAAATTAGACCCGAGACCACTTTCAAAGTGGGCAAGTAAAAGTAGGGCAAAGGATGCGGAAATGAAGCCACACATCACTCACTCATCTATTGTACTTCTGTAGTACATTTGTATCTTGGTAGAATAACATTCATGAAAATTATCCCTTGTTTAAAATGAGAGCAACCAAGTCTAAGTCTGGCACTTGCTCTCGACAAAAAAAGAAAAGAAAAAAACTCTCTGAGAGTGGGAATAGTTGAGTCAAGTCCATCGCGTTTCTAGGCTCTGTCCGTGCAAAATGAATGTAAGTGTGTGTCAAGACAACATTAAATGATTAGATTTAATGCCCAGAAGGGACTCGATTTCATTACCCAATGAAACCCCTGAGTCACATAAAATATTATTGAAACCACGGCACACTCACACATACATGCTACCCTGGCCTCTGCTTTCTCTCGAACCCGTCGACCACTCTAGACTCAGACACGATAAACTTTCTCCGACTTTCTCCCATGTCTTCATTCTCTTCTCACTCACTCTACCAAGTCAAACAATTCATTTAGTTTCCAAAACCACAGACCACACACACATAGACGATTTCCCCTCTTCCACTTTTACTTACTCATCCCAATTGACCCATCATGTCCAAATCCAAAGCCCCCATTTTCATTCACACAAAGAAACAACTCCAGAATCACGACTAAAGTTTTTGTCCTAAACAATTTATTCTTGATCAGATAAAGTTAAGTAACTATGAAGCATTCCAGTAAGAAACTATGAGAGTATTCTTGGCATACGCGTGTACCCAACCAATTTGGTTGGTCTATATCTGGACGACGACTTTTCACCAGAGGGTGAAACGTTTATTTTTATTTATTCCATGCATACAACCTTAAATTAACCTCAATTTCTGGAGTAATAGGTTAAAAGCCTCTAGACAACATTGACCAAAGAGTCATGCATAGCACGTTGACGTTGACTGCGTAACTATTCACAAAACAAAAACTGTTTAGATATTTAATGTGTTTACTTATGCCAGGAACTAGGAATGGCGCACAGGGGCAAGTAAATAGGCAGAGGAGAGGAGGGAATAAAATAGATAAGTGGAGACGGAGGGAATTGAACGAAGGGCAGGCAATCTTCTCCTATGCAAAAAGCCTAGCTTCAAAAATATAGTTCAGTTCCCTATTTATATTTTTGAAGCCTTTCCCAGCATAGGAAAAAGGCAAGGTAAGTAAGTAGGTATGCTTCGATTCTCTTTTGTCGAATTAGATAGGACACATGTAATTTTTATGAGACCGCACATCAACTCACAGGGGAAAACAAAAAAAAACGAGAGAGAAAGATAAAAAAGTATACACAGAAAACAGAGTACAGAAAATACATGAGAAGAAGCCGAAGGAAACGGGGACGAGAAAATACTCTCACAATTTTCACGTGAATAAACTACGTTTGCATTTTTTCCACTCGAGTCATGAGCTTTTCTTTCCCGCTTTTCCCATCGTCCCTTGAAAGCTTTTCTCCTTGTTTTTTTTTCTTCCTGTTTTGCTGGGTTAACCAAATACACAAGTACAGCAAATCTCAAGCCCACGACTACTATTTGTATTTTTATTTGGGGAAGCAAAAATCTTTTCTAGGATTTTATTTCGTAAAACTTTTGGGTAATAGAAATATTTTGTAGATGCCCGGATGTATGTCATGGGTATAAATATTGTGAACAAGGGAATGGCATTGCCTTTGAGAATTCTGAGTAATTAATTGCTTGCTAATTTTGAGTATTTCAGAGGCCAATATTTTTTAAATGTTGCAAGAAACTATGCAAATTATGTTTAATCGTACTTTCTATAGAAAATGCCTATTAACGAAGCTAAGATTTTGACTATCTACGCAAAAAGTTTCCTTGTGAAGGCTCCAGACAGAAAATAGATAATGGGTGGCCTGATGGGCTTAGAAAAAGAGGAAGGGTTTGAGGAAGGGGCATTCAAGGATTTTATTGCCTTTCAACGGGATGTAAACTGCTTTCCGCTCCGTTGTAAACATTTCTTTGAAAAAAGAAACTTGGTTGGACACAGACTACGTACGTAAAAGTACAAGTGAAAGTGGACTGAAGGTTGTTTACTTTGATTTCTTGGAGGTCATAAATCTGCCTTATACGTCTCTTCCAATGTACTGGACAAGTCATCTCCATTTCAATTGAATTGAATACTCTCTCCATACTTCACCAACTGTCCGCCGTCCGTCGTTTGATAATAACGACAATAATTCAGGGGTAATTCTCCTCCTAGTAGAATATGGAGTAGTTTTGGGGCGGAAAATACTAAAAATGTAACATGTCGCGTCGTAGTAGTACGTAGTGAGGGATTTTCTCTTCTGTATTGGGAAAACGGGATGAATGTTCTTCGATCTTGTTAGAAGGATTCAATAATACAATAAAGCCAAGTACATTTTCTTCTCTACTGGTGCTCCTCTTACTTTTCCTGTAAGTAACATGACTACTAGATAGATGACTGACTGACTGACGAGAGGTAAAGGAAGATGCGAACTACACATTTTGTCAATACTTTTTTTTTGGCGGAAGGAGGAAAAGTGTAGACGCAAAGAGATGAGGAAGCGACCGTGAAATGGTAAAAAGGATGAAAGAATAAAATCCTATTACGCACTCTTTTCCTTTATGTTCTCGTCAATATGGAACATTTATCAAGTTTCCCACAAAATGTTTAGAACTTATTTAAATATTTTACAATCATGATCCTTATTACATCTAAGAAATTAAGGATTTATCAATTAAATTAAAAAATTATAAGGATGTATTTATTATTCTGAATTACATGCAATTTACTATTCAATTTATTTCCCCACCTAATGTTGTCTGGAACATAGACCGATTTTTAATAAAGTTTTATGCATTATGATGAATGGGAAAGGAGAAGAAACAATTTGAGGAGTGGAGTAAAACGTCTTGAGTCGTAGGAAAGCTCGTCTATTTCTTTTCATGCTTTCTCCTATTTATGAATATAGGCTAAGACTTCCTACTAAAGACAACCAACTCCTTTGCACTCAGATAATATTATACAGACACCTATACAGGGTGTTGGTTCTAAAAGAAAGGTAAGGAAAAGGTAAGAGCAAAAAAGAAATCATCTACTTTCTTCTCCTTTTCTAAGGAGCTAGCTGAGCGAAGGGAGAAATGGAAGAAAAAGTGAAGTGAAGTTAAGAAAATGCTTAGGCGAACCAATTTTCCCTTAATGATAGCCAGTCGCTGTGGAAATGATGCAGAAAGAGTCATTTCAACCTTTTTTTGGGCTAAAAAGTGCCCCTCATAAAAAACTAAGAGCTCCAAGAAGTCGACAGGGAAGAAGAGAGTAAGAGTCAGTAGGACCAGTACCACCAGTCAGGAAGCTCAACTTGAAATTCAAGGCTACATCACTCCAACTGAGTTTAGTTTTTTTTATTCCAACCTCCCATAAGGAAGAAACCATCATATACATTGATAGGCCAAGTAGCAGTAGCAATAGCTGTACCTACCTAGTTTTATTTTCATTTCATTCCTTGCATATCCAAAATAGTTTGTGAATACTTTTTCAGATAACCACGACTGACCGTCCGATCGGCATGGCATGATCGTGTGTTCAGCTATGGTCATGGTAAAAGGTATACTATACACTTTCCCTATGCATGCACGCATTTTATTTACCGTAGCTTTTCTTTATTTACTCTCGCATCTATCTTCCCTTTCAATTTTATCCATAGGCCATTGCCCTGGATGCAGGTGCTTATAGCTTAGCCCTACTTTCTTGACATTCATTCTCTAGGTCGATTTGAAGGAGGAGCCCCGCCTTTCTACCTTGAAGGTGAGGTGCTGATAATAGCTCTGTTCATAATTTATAAGACAGGTTGAAAAAGAAATGAGCCAAATTGCCTTGCCTTGCCTGACTGGTCCTTGCACACCTGCCTAGAGCATGAAAGGAAGGTGAGAGTACGGTCAAAGCTAATTTTCTCTCCTTAGCATCTGCTCTTATTTCAAAGCACACGTTAAAACTTTAAGTCATCTAAATTAATATTGAAATGAAATTTACACTGACACAGGTCATGGTTATTTGCTTGCACTTTTATGAATTAATTATGAAACAGGTGGGATCCTTTGGTGGATAAGGATAGAGTGAAAGTCATTTTTTATTTACCTGACTCACTCATGTGACCCTAGTTCATGCCTTATGACAGTAGTGTTGTCTTTGATATTTACTCTAGCGTGGCTCTATTTAATCAAAAGGAAAAAGAAAGTAAAGGAAGTAGTAGTGAGTCTGATTTTGACATGCAGAGTTTTACCTCTACCTCGTAGCAATGGCGCTTGAACCCATAGAATCCGCCTCATAACTTCCCCTGTTTAAATTTAAACAGTCAAATGCATTTACCCAGAGCTCTTTTCCTTGGCTGAGCCGAGCCTTTCAATTTAAACTGAAATTGTCATAACCATAAGGGAGGGCACTTTACTTTTGTGCTTACCTTGAGCTGAGTAGGAGCCTCAGCTCCAAAGGTATGATTCTCGGATCGTCGCCTATGTTCGTGTGATACAGATCTAACTTTCTCCGCCTGTTCTAGAGTGGAGGACCTGGAATAACCTAACCTGAAACTCTATCCCAAATGTGAACAACTCACATATACTTGTACCTACGGAACTCTGATTTACTTCTACGATGTTGTTTTTTGAGGTTTTTCTGCTCCTTGTGCTTGTGCCTGTGCATGTGCGTACATTGTGCTCCCATATATTTTATGACTATTTTTTTTTCTCTCTCAAAGGAAGTCGTGTGAAAGATTACCTGGTAGAGTGATCAAAAGCAATGGCAATGGAGAATTCTTGTGCATACATACATAAAAATTGCTTCACGGTTGAGAAGGGCATGCAAAAGGAACAAACGTTAGTAATCATGAGCCCAATCGACCTTCCGATTCAAATTAACCTTTGATATTATGAACTGAAAAATGTCATAAAGCTAGCGCCAATCCTTCTATTAACGACAGTAGATTTTTATCTAACATGAGTTAAAATTTATCAAGTACTACTAATTATTAATCGATTAGCTTGAATTGGAATGAAATTTAATTTTAAAGCTAATTTAAGCAAAATCTTCCAATTAGAAACTAAATTAAAGAAAATGAGCAAGTTTATTATTCATAGTTTTGTCAAACACATAGTTTGGAAGCAATTTGCTAATAAGTAGAACATGAAGAGAAAACAGATTAAAGAGTTTGTGCTCAGTTCAGTTCCCCTGTGCATTATTGACTCCAGGACATTCACATTCACATGGATCGACTACTCGTATAACACTGTTGTATACACTTATTAAGGAAAAGACCCAGTTACTACCACTACTTCCTTGTTAGTTATTAGTCTTTTCTCACTCGTTCGTCCTGGATGATAATCAATAACTATTTGAATTTTGTAAGGTCTAGCCTATGCCTATGTACAGTGAAAGTGAAATGAAAGTCCTGAAACCATGTTTCCATACATGTCATTCTCAATCCGACCAAGTCCACTCATTCATCTACAAAATATAACCAGGAACAGGAACCACTCTAATTTCCCCTCAAAAACCTTTCCATCCATTTTCTCTCTTTCTCTTCTGTTTACACTCTTCAACTCAGATTTGCTTCACAGTCACTCACTTCCACCCAACATTTATTTTCCCAAGGGCCAGGCCAAGGCTAAACTGATTTGTCTCTTTGTCAGATTACTATTAATTTTAATTCTTTTTTTCGTTTGTACAAATACATTTTATAAAATTGTAGTAGTGCACTACACTACTATAGGAGTCTAATTTTTATTTCCCAACTCTCTGCAAAACGATTGACGATAACTATTAGTAGCTTGGCTTGATTGTTGAATGCAATTATATTCTCCTCCTTCCTAAATTTTAGCCCAGTACATTTTGACTTGGCCTTCTCTTAAATTTTCCATATCTCCCCTAGTATGTGCATTAAACTGTGATATTTCCAATTGTGATAATGGGGTAATTAAATGATGGCAAATGAGTCGACGGAGCGAAATAACGTGTTTCTCAGTAATTTAGACTCTAGGACCCAGCAACAGCCAACGTCCATCAACACTTTTTTTATTCATTTTTTTCTGCACTTTTCAAATCCTTCGTACCCTCCCTGTTCGTTCAATTTGGTCATTACAGTAGAACGTAGAGGTAGAAGTCAAAGCCAAAGGCAACAAATGAAGTTAAGGATATTGAAACATGCATGCATGGGCCATGGACCCGTTCCCATTTTGGCAACTAATTAGATTAATGAGCATTAGAGATATTGACTGGCTGGCTGGGGTGAAAATGAAGGCTGGCTGGCTGGCTGAGGTGATCCCAAATGGTGAAAGTGCGTTAATTTGAATTTGAGTAATAATAAAAAGGCATATGGTTCCTTCCTTCACTTACGTTAGCTTAAGCTGGGCTTGGCTTAGTTTTGCATAGTCTTAAGGAATAAAACCATGTGCTCTGCTGCTGTGTTGAGCTGGACTGCCTGGGTAGAAGATTAAAATCGATGAGTTTTTAGGGAGCCCAAGCCTAATGCTTCATAAGGGAAGAGAAGTGAGAGAAAGCAAGCTAAGGAATAAGTTAGAAAGTGCTTAGCTTAGTTTCACCCTCCGAGGCAAGGCAAGGCAATGGACTCAGGCAGGCAGGCTGAGTGAGTACGTATTTTGTTGGAACAGCATAATGTTCGGATACGCCCAAGAAAAGAAGAGGAAAAAACGAGCGGATTTAGTTCCCGGGAACTGGTCATTGCTTATGAAATGGACTGTTTGGGGAGTGAACTATAGTAGTAGGTTGAATTGGCTCATTCCATGTTGTTGTTGCTTATGGATAATGGATAATGGCAAATGATTCAGTTAGCCAAAGAAAAAAACTTGGTTTCTACTCATTCATGCAGCTACCAACTACCCTAGGGTTTTCTCACGCCGTGTACAAAAAAATCGTCTTTAGCTTTATAGCTGGATTTTTCCTATATGTATGAATGATTGGAACTAAAATAAAGTGAAGCACAGTACAACGCAAGAAGAGAAAATCCTCAACCCAATCTGTTTTTCCCTCAAGTATTATGAAAATCCATTGGCTTAGTTGGCTAGGTAAAAGAAAGTGAAGAAAATACATGCAGAGTAGAGCACCAGCCCCCCAAACTCAAAATCCTTCTCCGTTTTTTGTTACACGGGAGATGAGCCCCAACGGAGATAATCTATATTCATTACTGAACAAACTGGAAGGGTTTTTAACACCGTTGATCGCTCAATCATCACGCAACATTCATTCTCATTAGTCTATTCCTCCACTTCATCCCCCTTCGTACTCTGTCATCCTCAACAAACCCTCTTTGTATTTTTCCTTATCCTCATCCATTTACAAAATTGTCAATCACCCCTAAATCACTCATTACAATTATTATGCAATCTCCTCATGCATCCGGGTAAACGTATGTAATTTGAGTGGGCACATGAAATCTAGTCTAGTAGCTCAGGAGAAATAATCTTTGCTCATGCATGGCCCAAGGGAAAACTATACGAACGAAAGTATAGCCTAGACGCTAGACAGAAAGCGAAGGGAGAAAATTTATTTAAACCTTGGATGAAGGGTGAAGCCTCCCTGTGAAAGCTTAACCTGAAAGTGCGAAAACTTGAATAATTTGCAATGGGGAAGAACCAGTTGGAGATTTGTGAAAGGAAACATAGGAATTTTGTATGTAATGCCAAAGCCAAGCCAATGCTCAAGAGGAGCAAGCATAGGGTAGGATTTACATGCAAATGCTTCTGAAATACTTATGCAGGTCTGGGCTTCCATGGTCTCCTTCTATGTGACCCAAATCTACTCCAGGCAAATATGCTTGGATTGGATTTTGCAAGCTTTAGGGTCGAAAACCGAAAATGGATTTGCTAGAATACTATAGTTGCTAATTTATCGAATTGCCCTCATGCTCATACTCCGATCCTATTTACGTATATTGCTAAAATTATCACCCAATTCAATTTGCAGCAGGGCCGCAAGGTACATGTTCATATTATTGAAAGATATAAAATCTGTAGCCTAAATTTCGTTGATTCAATGCAGTTTGACGGGACGGGAGAGAAAAAAGAAAAAGGATTGAGATGGGGAGTTAGCCCTTTTTTGGAATTTATTTTCCAAAGGAAAGTCCAACCCAAGTCTTTTCACACGGGGCTGCTGTCATTGCATTGTACTTTTTTTCCAAAATGTGAGTGAGTGGAAATATATGAAACTTTTACAATAAAAGACCAATATGGACGTATGTCGGTCTTTGAATTCAATACGTTTTTCCTCCTTGAGAGAGAGAAGAATAGGAGTTGAGCCTGAGGAAAGGAAAGGAAGAAAGATTTTCGCACTGCACTGCACTACTACGGGACCCGGGACCTCCGGTGTTGTATGTCTGTCCTATGAGATCTGAGATAGGATTCATGTCCTCTTCTCACGCATTATATGATTATATGAACTTCCTTTTCTCCTCAGAATGGAAGGAGGCGTGACTCTATCTCCCAGAAATCTCATCTTTACTCCATTAGGATTTCCTATTAGTACAAAAGACATATCTACACACATACACGTACACCGTAGCCATCACCAATACTCAAGCTCAAACCTATACCAATGCGGTCGGTTGGTCGGGCTGGAAATCTCTCATTTTAGAAATGAACTCAGACACACACATCGTATATACATACATCCTTCTGATAATATTCTTTTCTTTTTCCTCCTCATTTCTTTTTAGGTGTCATTTCGCCTGGAAGGATTTTTGTTAATGATGAGATCGGACAGCATCTGGAAAATGAATGTCCCGTCTAATGCTACAGGTATTTTTGCTCAGACCTTTCCACTTGGTTGAGTAATTTTGCCAATCCTGCAAACCTGCCTTGCCTTGAAGAAGAAATGAGGACGGAGAAAGAAACGCACGCAAAATGGAAAAATTGAGCCATTTTCTTGTAACAGATTTTAATAGGTTCGCCGTTGCGTTGGCTCATAGTAGTCGAGGAAGAATCGAGCTTTGTTCTCTCTTATTTCCTTTCAGAAGAGTAGAATAAGAAAATCTAGTTCCTTGGCTGACTTCGTTTTGTACGTGTTCAACGTATATATTCACTTTAGTGTTGCGCCACACCAGGTTGTGGCTATGGACTGTGGACTATGGACCTGGACTCAGGTATGTCATGCCGTGCAACATGCAACGTGAATTGTTCTTCCACTCAACTCATATTCAGAATCCTAATACGGAAAGGAGAATTGACCAAATGTGAAAATAGGACGACGACGTTTCACAATTCACAAGGCTTGGTGCTTGGCTGAGTACTGTAGAGCTTGGACATTTTCAGATTTTGAGATCAGTCCACTTCTCAAACACAATTTAACAAAAATGGTTCAGCCATGTGCAAAAATTCAAAAATCTTACATACACAAAAAGAAAGTCCAAGAGAAAGCAGATGGATGCAATGAAAGAGGAATCCCCAAAGGAGCTTTTAGTTTAGTTTTATTCTGTTCTGCATGCATAGCATAGGTTGTAAATAACCCTAGTTGGTAATTATTAAGCTCAAGTTTCCTTAATCCTTACCAAGCTTGAACGTTGAAAGAATTGTTCCCTCCTTGGCTTATCACGCATGGGGAGAATGATGTAGTGAAATAATGAAATTAATTCCTACCAGCCTACGCATGTATCGTATGTTGTTCATATTTACACAATTTGGTATTCTATTCTCTTCACTACTTTCTTTCTCGGACCTATGCTTATGCTAAAATATTTTCTCATGACAGGCTCAGCCTGGCTGGGAGAGAATTATTTGTAGGTTGGTTGTGTAACATAATGTACTAGTCGACTTGGCCGGATGACTGGCTACGTAGGTGTGTGAGTATGATGTGCATAATGTGTGCGTGTTAGTTGGTGATTAGAAGAATAATGTGATATCATTGACGATGAGGGTGAAATACAGAGCCATGTTCCGTCTAACCCTTTCCCACCAAATGTATGATCTAATGTTACACCTAAAACCTCACTCCCAACCATTGTCGTCGTCTGGGCGTTCAAATTTCACCAAAATATGAATTCTGATCCATCCAATTATTCTACTCCATTTCATTTCCTTTCTCCAATGGTATTTTCTACCGGAATTTACCTTCCATCTCATATGTTCCTCCTATAGTAATTAATAAACGTCACAGTTTCCTCCTAATGGTTGGAAAATTCCTACTACATCAACGCCAATGCATTTTTTAAATTTTAGTATGGCTAAACTAAACTCATGCAAATGCATTGAATATGTATTTGGGGCAATGCATCCCAGTTTAATTCTTTGTGTATTTTGCCAATTTTGCATTTAGCTTTGTTGATTTAAAAGTGATACGCCGCTGGGTGTCTTTCTCTTCCGCTCGTTCCTTGTTGTTGACGAGATGAAGAAAATCCTTTGAAAATGGCCATAAAAGAAAACAAATTATTATGCGTAGTTCATCCTAGCCACGTACATATCTTGGAGCCAGAGGCCTCTTTATCATTTTCTCCTGTGTTTTCCCATTAATACTAAATGGAGATTTGTTAAAATAAAGGAATGGGGAGAAGGAATTACTTGGTTCAATTTTAAAATGATGTATTAACAAGGATCCCTTCTTCATTTCATGTTTTATGTAACACAAGGATATTTATTTCTACCTATCACGCTGCTCGTGTGTAGGATCGTGCCCTTAGTCAAATAAAACCGTGTAGTCCAAGGCGCTCAGTTTTTCACCATGCATTCCCATCGTCCTACTTATATAACCAGAAAGCCCAGCCGGAACTAACATAACCAGCCGCAGCAGCTACTCTTCCTTGCATTACATCTGAATATGTACTTTCAAAATTTTATAGGGCAACTAATCCGAATTCTCTTCTGCATTTTGAGCTCCTAGAAGAAATGGGAGTGAGAAACAGCGGGTTTCCCTCGAGCTCCATATGAGCAATTTTATTTTCTCCAGATATAAGGAAACCAACCTTCTCGTTCGCATAGAATATGAGACTCTTCCGTACTTGCACTTCTTAACTACATTAAACCATAGAATCTTGATACATAACTCCAAGTGGACTTTGGATTCATACAGGGTGAACAATCTCAGAATTCTACAACCAAGTTAGCAAGCACTAGCACCTAATGGTTTTTATTGCTTAAATTACAAAAAATTGTAAATTTCAATGCTGGTATGCTAATTACGTTGTAGTATCAGATTGACCTGTTTTGAATTTATGTGTTCACCCTGTATAACTGACTATACAAAGTATGGCAGTGGTAGACCACACGATGTGTATGTGTAGTAATGCCCACCTTCACTTTCCTTGGTTTATAATGAAAGTGGAATTTGATAGGGAAAAGGAGAGTTTGAGTTTTTGGGAGAAAGTCTCTTTTATGTATGCCATTCATGTAACACACATGTTTTATGTTTTCCTTTAAGTTGACTCGTTTGTGTATAAGACTGGGGGGAGCCCTGCCGTACTGCTGCGTGGGAACAGCTGTTTACCAAATTACATACGCGAGTGCCACGTACAACTAACGAGGGGGCTCCCCATGAGTTCCCACCAGTCACAACGTTTCGCTAAGGGATTGAAATCCAACCAAAACTTCAAATACCTATGGTTATGTGAAATGCATGACGTTATCCACCATTCCCATCTCTCCTAATTCATAACTACGCTACGTACAACTCGCCTTTCTCCAAACTTTCTTTCTTCCCATTTGCAAAGCAAGGAATTCTCCTTTGGGGTTTTTGAATGAATCACTTGATTAACCACACATCACACACACTTATGTACTTACTTACACCTCACCTTCCAACTTCTTCCTTTCTCTTGAAATTGTAGTTTTAACATTTATTAATCAAATTTAATGAGCAAATCCATATTCATAATATTTATTTGATTTTCGTGCAACTCTTAAAATTCTACCTTGCACTCCTTTTCCTTTTGACGATTCAAATCCTTGATTAGAGTTTATTGCTCTGAAAATCAGCACATGAAATATGAGTTACACCTTGTCATGGTTGCAAAAGACCCAAGTGCCCAGTGCCCAGTGTGGGGTTATTTATACTTATCCTGACTATCTGAACTTTGCACTATAATAAAGTTGTTCTACTTGCACCCGCAGTGAGTCTACGCTCAAATCTTGTTAAAATTATCAAAATTATGGGGTGTGTGTTCAAATTGCATGTCTAATCAAGCAAACGAGGTTGATTTCATCCACCGGACGGTCACAAGCAATGCAGGAAATGAAAATAGTATGCAAATAACTTCTTATTTGGCCAGTAGGGTTAAGTCATAATATGTTCCTGGTTAAACAATGTATATATGGTAAAAAAATGCAATAATTAATATGAAAATATTGAGCATGACAGACACATGTACGTATAAATTTTGAGATTGTTTTTGTTCCTCACGCACGGAAACAAACGCTGTCTGTCATAGATTTGGTTGGTGAAATGAGTAGTGATTTGTCCTTGTTGAACACATGTACTAGTTCTACTACACTTGCAGCATGTGAAATCAAGTTTACCATCTGTATACTTGCATAGCTCACTAGCTGTATGTCAGACAGAATCAGTCTACTTACTACATTATGATCCAGGGTCTGAATCCGGAACAGGTTCTAGCGTCTAGCCTAGCCTTGGCTTGATTGTTGAATTTCATAGTTGTTGGAATACATTGCATACAGGATGTGAGTGAGGTAACATGATGAGAGTGGTTTCACTACTACTACTACTGCCCTGGCTGCCGATGAAAGTGAAGCAGGGAGTAATTTTGGGACTTGGAGATTGTTGAATTTTGAAGGGCAGGATGACAAGGCTCCTTGTTCTACTCTAGTAATGTAATGTAATGTTTGGCAGGGAAAAGAGGACCCATAGGTCGATATGGGCTTTCATAACCAGCTGTGGTGTACACTAGTGGGTTCTCACAACCATAAATTATTTTGGCACGTTTTCCTCTTCCTTTCTCTCTCACTTTCACCACAACACACAAAGTTGAACACTACACACACACACATCCACAATCCCTTTTCTCCTTCTTACTTACTTATGAAACTGTGAAATGTGTTCTTGGACGGAGGAGGACTCATGTTTTTTTATCAGAGGAACGAATAAAAAAAAACCTCAACAAACAGTTTAGAAAAAAAAACGGAAGGACTAACACAAAACATCTGTACAACAAACATGTGTGTCCAAAAAGTCTAAGGGAAGAAGATGAATTAATGAAATAGTAGTGTAGCATAGCATCGCACAAGTTGAGCATGAACATGGACATGGACATGCATACCTCCATGGGCTACTAATCCTCCAAACTGTAAAACTAAACTCCAGCCGCCGAGCCTAGGCCAGGCTTGGTAATGGAAAACCTTAACTTTCACCGGTGGTAAAAGTTGAGGAAAAGTTGTTTCTGTTGAAAAGGATTAGAGGATGAGTGATTATTAAAGGGAAATTAGAAGAAGGATGTGAGTTGAGTCATGTACATAGTAGTAAGGAGTTGACTTGGTGCCTGACATGGCGGATTAACCCAACCTAAGTGGATGTCGTGGAAGTGGTAAACACATAACAATGGAGAAAGGGTTAAAATGAATTACGTAAATACAAGTTGGCAAGCCAAGGCAAGGATAGATTTTGAACGTACTCATGTGAGTTGAGTGGTGCCTGCCTAGAGAAATGCCAAGGAAGCAAGAGTTTTTGCAAAACTTATTTCTCACAAAGGTGTTCTTCGTCCGTTCCTTTTTACAAAATAAAAACTTTCCAATCTGAAACCTGCATTGATTTTCTTCTTCACTCATCACTCAAGGACTTCGCGTGTCACCCTTAACCTCCAAGTTTTAATTAAGTGTGATCCCACACTTGGAACCTATCAAATAGATTTCTCCTCTTCTCTCATAAATCATGAAGAAATTCAACTCAACATGCATTCATGTCATACATACGTATATACTTTTCCAATGTCAAGTTCAAACTTTGCAAGTTTTCTGTTTTCTATAAAAAATATTCTGTAAAAACTTTATAAAAAGGCAGCTCAAAAAATTTGTTGTGCACACGTACACGATTATTGCATTAAAAAACTTTTCTGTTAGAAATTATTTGTACATAGTATTGAATTCTAGGGCCTGTCAAAGCCACAGCTCAAATTTGTCCTTACAAAGGACTAACCACTGGTCCCAGCTCAATATTTCAAAATTCCCATACTCAAAAATTCCAAATGTTTGTTTTACACGCTACCCATTCGGACTCAATACATTTGATGGGATTGCGTGTTCACATTATTTTGGTAATTTTTATGAAGGAAGAAACGACGAGAGTGGATCGTGTAGGCAGGATGCGTAGTTTCGTCAAAGTTGAACAAAATACCTGATTGAATAATTTAATACAAATACAAGAGACAGGAGTGGACCAATATTAAGTAATTAATAGGAGACAGAGAGTTTCCTTTGTCCTTTCCCAACTACGTACCGTACATGAACCGAATGCTGTATTGGACAAATCAACTGCTTTTTCCATTGAATCCATTGCACTGGGAAATTAGCCTTACTCATCCCACCATACGATAAACTTGGTATTTGCCTAATTAAATGTAGTTTTTTTGTGTCATACTCTGTAATTTTGAGGAAGGAAGGAATGTGGGCGGTCGATACACACATAGAGTCCACAACGATCCTTGTGAAATAACTTGAATATATCAGAAGTGCCATCATGGGGTTAATGAACCAAGTGAAAGGCAACCGTTTGAGCTCTCATGGGAAATGAACTAAAATTATAGGGCCGTGTTTTATTCTATTTTTGAAAAAATAAACCTCATTCAATTCAACTGATAAATTGAATTGAACTTTTTGAGCGATGGAAAAACTATGGGGGCAAGAGTCAAGTTTCAAAGTTTGGAAACTTTATGTTTTTATTATAAATCTCTAAATGTCGTAAGACTATTCAAATGTAATTTTAAAGGTGGGCGAAAAAACTACAGGAAGTTTAATAATCACATTACCTCATCAGTTTTCAGCGGAATTGGAAAGCTGAAAATAGAAATTGGTCCCTATGACTACACAACTGTTTGACTAGTACTTCCTTTGCTTTTTTTCTACATCCTTATGACATTACCATGCCAATATTGAAAAATCTCTTGCCTTGTACGTCAGAAGTGGTCGCATAGTATTAAATCCTGAATTCCATATGGGAAAGTTTATAAAATAGTTTTGGAGAAAACATTGTAAAACCTTTTGCACTATAGAAAAAACTTCTAAATTAGCTATTACACGATGATACGTTCATTTTGATCTTATGGATATGCCTTGTTTCAGATCATAACAACAACTTAATTTATATAACTATAAATTGCTTGCAAGGCAAGGGGGAGAAAATTTTAACCGGATGGGGATTATTACATGCGTATGACACTTGTGCCTTGAGCCATTCAGAGTACTGTTTCCTTATCCACTCCCTTCAATATTTCCCACATAATACTTTTCCTTCGTCTTGCATATAGTAAATAGGATAAAATTGTCCAAGTGAAAAATTCCGCGAAACTACGAGAGAGAAAGTTATATGTAAATTAGTATGCGTGCATGTGTATGTATGCTAATTTTACACGCTCTGTTTCCTCCTCCTTCTATTTCTAATCTTTGAAGGGCGAGAGGGAAAGGAAGGAAGGATGTAGAGAATAATTTATACTTAAAACGGGTGATTATCTGTCCAAATAAAAGGGAAGATTTAAACGTTATTGTAGTTGAAGAACGCTGAGTGGAATTCCTGCATAATTGAGACTTTCTCATTTCTACTGTCATCTGAAGTGATTTGACCTTCCACGGGCCTCATTCAAAGTTCGTTCACTTCTTGGAATTTGTGATTTTCACTAGAATAGCGTTCTATGTTTGGATTCAGAATGATATAATGATCAGCCTACTTAATAAGAACCATTATTTTCGAAAGCGGCGCTCTTGTATTCGACATGTCAAATCAAATGTTTAAAATTCTAAATTTATGAGGAATCGGAAGTTCAGAAGTTTAAAATCGTATCCAATTATAAGGCCAAAATGAACATATTCTACTTTCCATTCACTACGGCCAAGTTTCTCGGTCTAGAAATCACCTGCTTACTAGTCTAGAAATCTAGATGCCGAGAACCGTACAATCGATTATATAATTTTGCGTTTGGTCTACAGTTTGCATAATCTAATGAATTACCAAATTATATACTTACGTTGAACTATAGCTGCCTTACCTTGCGATCCACTCATAGCAAATAATAAACCCTTGGCTCTAATATAATGCTACTGTTTTAATATTCGTTAAAATTGGCATTCCATTCTAGCATTGCCCAGGAATAGATTAACAAGTTCCAAGCTCAAAATATCTTCATTCACTATTCTTAAGGCTGAATTTGCATGGCATGGAATAAAGCAAACAAGGTTTGAAGGAGAAAGTTACACACAGCCAAGCTACGCACCCTTCTTGTCTTGTCTTGTCTAAACTTTTACGCTACGCAATGTGAAATCTAAAAGAAAAATAATGTCGCAGTCATCCGTCCTTCCTTCTGATCAGAGAGACTAGACTTGAATTGGCGTTTGTCTTTCTTTACATTAGTGAAACTGTCGATTTTGTACAGGAATCACTTTGGCTGAGAAAGGAGGGGAAGAATTCCAAAAATTTCCTCATAAGAGTTTGAATCAATTTATTTAGGTATTTGGGCAATGTTGAGCAATAATGTTTATGGTCGTGAGAGGAACAACATTATTTTTAGCCATGCCTTCCATTCACGTTGACGACTTTTCTGAGGAGGGAGAAAAGTAGAGTGAAAATCCCTTTTGTTGTTCCTTCTTAAGCAAGCGAGACTTTTTTTCCCGTCTCTCTTGTTTCCTCACACTCACAAACGATCCGAGAACCAACTTTTTATAATATGAGAAAGAATTGTTTCTCTATCTATGTACGTATGTGTAGTTGAGTTAAAGCTCCACATGTGTGTCCTGCCCCTGCCTCTTGCCCGATGGCAGTCAATAATGCCGAAAACACACTTTGTCATTTTATTACTACCCAGGACCCAACTCCTGTAGAAATGGTTATTCGAACGTGAGGAGCTTCCCAAAAGAAAAACCATCTCTGCTCAGAAAAGTCATAAATACCCGGGTCAACGGATGGCAAGGCGTCGGAACGCCATGCATCAACACCTTAATCAATTACACGCACCGACAGACTCACCCTAGAGGATTAATCAACTCTGATTGTTCCACACCAAATAAGTCCACAAGGACATTGGACATGACCCTATAGTCTTAACGAAGAAACTATTTAAATTTTACTTTGCTTACCTTATTTAGTCTTCAAGATCTTTTCATCCAGATAAAATTTTCTCAAATTTCCCCTTGGCTTTTTTTCACGTATAAATAATTTTGTGCAGGATAACAAAGTCAATTAAATTGCTGAATCAATTGAAACTGATGCAATGTTTTTAATCAATAGCCAAAATACTGCAACTGCTGCACTAATCACTCAGAGGAGTGACTAATTAGTCAAGTGCCAAATAATAATTAAGATGAGTTTAGGTTGATCCACATGGGACAAGAGCGTGAGTGATGGAATGTGTATTTACTAGAATGAGATGTGTTAGTGACTGAGATGCAAAGTGGAATGAAATTCTGTTTTATAGGGAAAGGAACCAGAGAGAGGCAGAGGCAGAGAAGCAGGTAAAAAATCCCGACGCTTTGCTTTCCTTTCGTGGCAGGCGCAGGTTTCCCAAGAGCCAAACGTGGTGAAAGTTGGAGGAGACGGGAGAAATCCACGAGAATCCTTACCCAAGAAAAGAGTCCAATCTTAAAAACAACGGTTTTTGTTCCACAAAACGGGACTACTACTATTGTATCTTTTTTACATTTTTTGTAAACCAAATATGTCAATTTTTTACTTTACAGTTTATTTAAGCTAACAAAATAGTAAAAAGTTCATGATGGGCTGAAAAATTTTGCTGAAGTATGTGAACGGAAAAAAATACAGACTTTTTATGGAAAACATCTATAGTTGTAGCCTCCAATTTTTCTCTGGCCTGAAAAGAAATTGCATAGATCGAGAGAGTTTTGCTAATGCATCTGGCCTGATTCCAAAACCAACAACTCTAGAAAATAAATTTGTATGGCAAAGTCAGGAGTAAATTTATAGTTTTTATTCAATTGAAAGGTAAGAGGGACAAAAGGGTTAGCAGCACAAGGGAGCTGTTTATCTTGTCAGAATTATGAAAGACTCATTTAGCGTTTTGTATGGGCCAGACAGGGAGATTTTGTGGAAAGAAATGTTGATTCAAATGGGAGAAAGTAGAGCAGTTAAGGAGTCGTCGTCGTCAGATGTCCACTTATAGTTGAGTCAAAGGAAGCTTTGGTTGTGGCTGGCTAAGGTGGAGGAGAAGAGAGAACAAAATCCCATAATTCCAACCACACAATTGGACCAAACATGCTGAGACAAAAACAGACATGGAATTCAAACGAGGTCTTTAGGGAAAGAGACCTTAGGAGGAAGAAAAAAAAAAGGATCAGAAGCCAAAAAAAAAGTAGCATTGAGACTCAGATTGCCCATTTGAACCTTCTCATGATTTCTCCATGGCTCACAGCTCACTCACTCTTTACTCCTTGTAACTTCTACTACTACTAGTACTACTACCTCCGTAAGGAAAAAGAAGTAAGAGAAAATCGAGGAAGGAAATTGACTTTCACTTTGCCAAAGCTGGCCGATACATCAAACGAAGAAAACAATTTGGGAGCCTTTCACTCCCGGTTTTTGTTGGGGAAGGCGATAACTGTGTGCTTGGGTCTATATTCACTCTCTCACTCACTCAACCAGCCCTTTCATTTTATCCACACAGATGTAAGGTGCTCAACTCTGGCCGGATTCCTAAGGCCGGTTAGTTAAGTTTAGCTTCTCCACATATGTGTCTGTGTGGTGGACTCAAGTGGACTCCCAGGTTTTCTTTTCCAATCTCAATGTCCACTTGGATTAGTTCATCTCATCCTATTTCCCCGTCTTCATTTCAATCCTCTCAACCACTGACTGCGTCCTACCAATTTTACAATAGCCTTTTTCTTTGTATTTGTAAAAGTATTTTGTTATTTTAAAATTCCCCTTACGTTAACCTTATGAATAGTCGTCGAAGGCCCACTTGAGAAGTAGCAGTTATCCTGGCCAGGATTTTGTGCCCTCCACGTGAGAATTGTATAGAGTCATAAAAGAAATCAGGTTAAATGACGTATTAATGTGGAATCTCAAATTGGAGTGTTAAAGTGTTATTGAGCTCGTGCTTAGAACCGTAAAGCGGAAGGTTTAAATGAAATGATGCTCATTCAGGAGGACCTCACTTTCTACACTGACCTAAATTTCATGGTAAATTAGAAGAACAAGTGTTTCAAGTGATTGAATTGGGAGAAAACAATAGAGAAAAAGGACGATTCGTTCCGGACGTTTTACGTAGTTTATTTTTCTCTTCACTTTGGTGGCGGGTAAGAAATAAAGATGTGTGGTTGGGCGGGCGTTGTTCCATTGATTAAAATCCTCGTTCCGCTCCTGGCCTGTTCTTTTGGAAGAAGGAAAGGAACAATGGGGCGGATTACGTGGCCTCGTCTAAATGTCCACACGTTCTTCAGAATTGTTGGAAATGGAGAAAGTGGTGGAAGGAAGTAGTTATACAAGTTTTGATGTAGGGCCGTCTTTGAACCAATCTGAAAGTCTTCTGTGCACTGGGGAGTAATAAGTATCCAACACTTGTCATTGAGGTCTTTTCCTCTCTCGTGTCCACCAAAAGAGAAAAGGGAAAACGGGACTTTGGGGACGGTGGACGGAGATATAGGACACTGTGACATAGATTCCACGTAGTGGCACTCTACCCATTTCAAAACACGTGGTCTGCATTGTCGATCCTTTCTAACCCAACACCCTGTCCATCTCCAACCTGAAAACTAAAAACTTTTCACCCATTGCTTTCAAGTCAACTTATATTTAGTGCACTTGGTTTGACTTCGTGCCCCGATTGAAAAGTCTGAGCTAAAAGGAAGGAAATCATATATTAGCCAGTTTCAAAATAACTCTTAAAACGTCTCTTCACCACAAGTTGGCTGGCTCCTGCCTAACTCGTCCAGTACTTTATGATTCCACATTGTACAATAATAGTCTTTTCACTTTTCACACCAAAGCACCCACTTCAGCTACTCTTAAGCCTTTGTACTTGCATTTAATTCCCCGGAAAATGGACTTCATCATTCTCTGCTCCATTAAACCCTTTCGTTTCTTTCGTTTGGTTGGATGAAATTAATTCCTCACGTTTCAATTTATCCGATAAAAAAATTAGGTCGATATCCCGTACAACGCTGCAAAAGGCAAAAAATCTAATCATTGCACGGCCAAAAATACACTACAAGATTTATCAGATTTGTCCTGATTTAATTTAACTGAACCATAGGGCATAAGTTGAAAATAAGAGCGAGAATATTTTTCCTTCTGCCTTTTCCGTAGGAGTTTCCCATTTTGTATTTTATTTCTGAAGAGCTACTGATACAAATCCGATTTGAAAAAGTTATAGTTTGCTAACTGAATTACGAAGCACACGCAAGGGGGAACGCAATAGAAACAAAGTTGAGGAACACCGCTCAAACCCATTGTGCTTGCCTATCCGACAAACTCAAATCCACACGCAATTCGTTCAACTCTTCTTTCGGCAACAGAAAAAAATAAAAAGACAACTTTGTCAATTTCAGGCAAGAGTAATTCTTACATTTCATCATTACCTTTCCTTCTTCTTTTTTTGCAACTCAGGCGGACCATGTGTTTTGAAATGTAGTCAAAGATTCACATACGAGAATCAAATAGTAAAAAAATTATATTAGTCTAACCCAGTTTTCATGTAGTAATGGATATTAATTATTACATCTTAGTTTTTTTCGTTTAGGTTCAAACGTACCACTGATTATATACCTGTGTAGGATGGGCGTAGAAAGAAAACGGATTATAAAGCCCTCAACAATTCCCATTATGAGAACCTCATGGATTAACACTGTAACCTACAAAGGGAGAAATAGGTTAGAGCCTTAGAGCAAGGACCAGCTGAGCTGTGGGTGGTTTACACGCTAAGACCCATTCTTCTTCCAGAATTGACACTTTTTCCCTTTATTGTCTTCCCAGCTTAAGAAAAAACGGGTTCTCTTTTCTCTTAAGTGGATTTGCTCATTTACATATCCTCCACGTTGAGCCCAAACTCAAAACCCAAGGCAAGGGTGGGAAGATGGGAAGAATAAAAACAGAAGTTGAGCTAATGTGGTTTTGGGAGGATGAGCCTTGAAAGCTCTGTGTATCATTTTCTCAACCGTGTCTTTATTAAAATTAATTGCTTT
>WJEZ01000383.1:0-30048 GCA_009869925.1 Thalassaphorura encarpata
CGTGGCTGACATATTTTCCTTCTAACGGTTCGTGCTAATGGGATTTTCCTCCTTAAATTAAGAAGTTCACCTTGCTTCAAGAAAATGAGAGTCACTGGATTAATGGCTAAGTAGCCAAGAAGACTTCCTTAATGCGGGAAGAAGAAGAATCTGTGCCAAAATATATGTGGGCAAATAAAATTTAATTCGTACTTAAGTAGGTTTATTACCCAGAGAATCACATGCAGAGAAATGTTTCACTTGGAAAACGTGTCACTCATTTGCAAAATCCCAACCACTGATTCTAATGGATTTAGTTTTCTACTTATTTTTCTCCAAGTTGGAATTTATTAACTTCGTTTTGTATTTCCTACTAGTACTTTCCTTTTCTATCTCAGGTCTAAGGAAAAATTCCAAATCCATTTTATTTCCAGTAACTTGAGTTGAGTTGAATGTACAAGTGTATAAAACAGATTTTGTTATTGTTATTGCTTTTGTATTGTGAAATAATAATTTGAATGGCTCCCTTGACTCATATTTCCTCAACTTACGTATTTGTCTTTGAAATCCCAAGGCGTAGAATGTTTCAAGTTTCCCTCATGTCATGTTATCTCATCAAAAACGAGTAACAACAATTCAGATTATTCAAATGTAAACTTTTATCGTAAATTTTATTTTTAGCAAGCAATGGATACGACACAACACAATGCATGTTTGCGCTAATTTCAACATTTTCTGGACTTTATGTGCCTTTTTGTTTTTGTAATTTGTAGCCTAAGCTTATCATGAAATGTTTAGTTGTCCTAATGGAGATGTTGTTAATTCTGGTCTGATGATGTTGTCTTCGTTTTTGGTTTAAGGCATTACCGGGAAGAAGCGGAAATAGCCTCAATGACTTGGAAAGTAAATTGGTGTGATGTTATCACCAAAATGGGAGAAAGTAAAGGAAAGCGGGGGTCTCGATTCAGCCTTGCAAGAAATTCTATTATCGTAAGTTCTTCTCCATTACTTCTTAGCAATGACGATGACTACTTTTGGATTCACTTTCAAACTTTTTCTCACTACTCCCATTTAATCTAACCCACTTTTCTCCTATTTATTCCTTGACTCCATGCCCATCCACTGAATGAAATAGTATCAATAAATTCTTACTATTTTTGATTTCACTGAGAACCAACACACACATGATGAAACATACATGCTCAACTAGGAATCCCAAATTGGGAAACTGAAATAGCAGCTATTTATTCGTACTTTAAAATTCCAAATTGGTAGTCCCTGTCTCGAATAAATTGATGCGTAGTCCTAGCTCTCGTAATGTTTCTAATATTTAATTTAAAAGATGGGAAACACGTAGGTACGTAGGTATGAGGAGATACGGAGAGGAGTGAAATTCCTAATTTGATTTGATTGGTTGGACCGACCTACTACGCTGAAATTTCGTGAGTCAGAAAACGCGGCAGCCCTAGTTCCTGGTTACACTTAGGTTTTATTACACAACGGACCGACTTGGACCGGATTCTAGTCCAATTGAAAATTAACAATTCAACCTAACAAGTGGTCAAATGCAAAAGTCTAGAATCAAGTAAATTGGATAGCAAATCTCATCCTTCTTTCATGCGTGCCCTACCTACGCAAATTTAAATTCACATTTGATCTTGAACTTCCGACTTAGTCGAGTGGAGTACTCGGGTAAATAATCAAATAAAGTTAAAAAATATGAAAGCCGCTTTATTGAAAATTTGTGAAAGTTATGGCATCTCAAAAGAAGCATCGTAGACATCAAGCTGTGAAGAAAATTGTCAGTTTTTGTGAACATATTTACCATGGGCTTGAAATGTGGCGTGACCTATTCGGCAAATACATTTTCATACGATAGTCTGGTCTATTTTGTATACAAGCGTTAAAAAACTTGGTTAAAATGTACACATGCCTTTAGGGTGTTCTCTAGGGAAAGCGGAAATAGGAATCTACACCCAACTGAATTCTTACAGGTTTGTCACCAAATTCTTCAACAAAGACAAGATGTGTGTGAACTGATATGAGCTGAGTAGTTTGAAATGAATGTAAATTGAGATAAAGTACACGAGCGTCGCCTTCGACCATTTTATTTTGTTGTTGGATTAGTGAATAAGGACGGAAATCCCAAATAGACATTTTTTTCAATTTGTTTACAAGAGGAGGAAGGAAGGATGAGCGGCAAGTGCTAGTGCTGTGATGTGAGCCTCCTCATTGGAAAAAAAAGCAAATTGGAAGCAATATATCATTATGTTGATTTTTTTTGCCCATGGTGTGTGATGGCACGAGTAGTGAAAACTGGAAGATAAATTGCCGCTTGGTCATGTATGTAGTGTAGTGTTGAGAAATCTAATGCAATGCAATGCACAAGTGAATTATCTCCATCTGGTACATAAGAAGAGCAAAGACCAAGACCTGATACGAGGTCTAGAGTCTTCTTATCAATTTATCTTGTTATTAGGTTTTGGTTCCACTTCCACGTGAGACCATCTGGAAAGTCAGAGTTTCTTCCGTTAGCCCCTAAACTAAACAATATGGCACGTGACAACAGTATGCTCCATTTGTTTCTATAAATTCCAAGATAAAAACAAAAAAATATTTCTAAAAAATCCATTTATAACCACATGACTGCGCAATTTCTCTAGAATTCATCAAAAAACGATCCTAAGCTAACCACGTATCTTGGCGTATTACATTAGGATTTATTTTCAGAGAAAGTATTAAAGCTAAAGCTGAAGACGAGATGATGAGCAAAATTACAGTCGCCATAACATACCAGGTCGATTGAACCAAAAATTTTTACGCCGGCATAAATAAATCCAGGATTACTCACGAGAGAAAATTTTCCACTCATTAGCAAAGATTGATAAAGTCAGGCCAATAGCCACGCAGAATGAAATCACTAGGCTAGCTAAGCCAACATATTGCATTAGCAGAAGCATATACCTGGGGCTTGATTACTCCCAAAACTGGTTGCCAGGTTTTTTTTGTATATATATCATATCCAGTATGACCTCTTGAACCATAAGAATGCTTTAGATCCCAGACAGAGATTTGGAGTGAAATATACAGCTCACATTATTATCTCACATCTTCATGTTCTGCCAACCTTTTTGCTGTCTCCTGTCTCATTCTATTTATGTTGGCGAGGAAAGTTGTTTCTCAACACTTTGGTCAGAATTGCCCATTTGAGGAATGTTTTCCTGTCCTTTTGGCACTTGGAAGATATTTTGTTGGGTTGACATGTTCACCCGTCGCACAGAAAATCTGGTAGTTGGCGGAAGCAGACCTTAAAATGGGCTAGTATATCCCTTGTGTATACAACCTATACGGCCATAGTACATTACCAAGTTTCCTTTGGCGATATCCAAAGAGTCAACTCGGGAAAAGTGAAAGCAGCCGTAAATTTATTTCAGGATGTCCTCCCTTATTCCTACCTTTCACTCTCCAACTATTTTAATTAACAGGTCAGAGTTTGAGTTATTTATAGGAGGATTTATAATTTTTTTCACACTTTTGTAGAGTTCCTATTCTGCGGATTCTTTAACCCTCGTCGCCACAAATAAACAACTCTTTGTCAAAACAGCCTTTTACAAGGTAAGGGGTCTGTAAAATTACTACGCGTCTATTTAGTCAGCTATTTAATCAAATTAAAAGCATGTCATATCTGGAAAATCTTTGTGGTGATATTTAATCTGTAGTATCTTTATGAATTGTTTTTTAGGGGAGCATCGTTGCAATTAAGAAGATTAACAAGACTCGCATTGAGCTCACACGTCCATTGCTCCTTGAATTGAAAAGGGTAAGGCTGAGACAGTGTCTCCAAAATTAATTTATTTGTTTGCTCTCAACTCACTTACTTACTCCCACCACTTCTTTGTTTGTGGGAAATGGCTCTATCTCCAAACTAGACAAGACAATTTAGCCACCCGTAGCTATCAGACCATCCAAAGGATACAATTCTCCTAGTTAAGTCTTCCTTCCAAAGAATTCGTTCATGTTGTACATAGTCCGATTCAGAAATTGATTGCTGCATCTGGTCTTACAATCTGTTGCTTGTTTCATTAACAACATCCTAACTTTAGCAGAATTTTTGCGGGTTAAGAATGAACAGAAGATTTTATTACAACAACATTACCATGTGTGACAACAAATCGATATACCTTGCCACATTGCCATTACAAATAAATGACCAACGCAATTTTAGAAAACAAAACCAGAACTCTAATGACCCTGTACAGAGAAATTCTGCTAAGGATTTTATAATAAAAGGTCAGAAAAATCAGTTTTGAGCTCAACTTACACCAGACTCTTAAATATTTGAGTAGTTTGAAAATCTCTGGTTAATACCTTTAACGCGTGTTGGTCGTAAGAAGATCTTCTAACCGTCTTTGTCAGTTTGAGCACGCCAGTAATTACCGCAGTAAATTGAGAGGTTCTAGAAACTGTACACTTCAGCGAGTGTATAAGGTGCACTTTACTAGGGTCTTACGTACTTCTTCTCAAATGCAGGGCCAAGAGTGTGGGAGGTAGAAAAGAAATATGTTGTCACGGTCCTTGCCTTGCTTACAAAAAGGGAGGAAGAGGCTCTCTTCATCTGCTACAACAACTGAATTACCTTTGTTCAAACACGAGGTGGAAATTCAGATATCTGCCGCAACTTTCTCTTCCTCTCTTTGTTTCCTTTCATCTTTTGGGAGAAACAGTTCAATCTAACCTAACATACTTTCCCCCCGACGACGACTACGCATAAATGATCAGGTTGAGACATGGGATATCCTCAAATAGAAAAGAACAAAAGTTTCTAGGACACTCTTAAGAGAATGAGCCTGTCTCTAGGATTAATTTTCACCCTTGTCATGTCTTGGGAATACAGGTTAAGACTAACGAAGATTTTTTCAATTGAAACTAAAACTAACAGATAAAAATCTCAGAAATATTTGTATTTAAGCCTTTCTGAATACAAAAGTGGATGGCACTTTTCTAAATAGTTTAAACACGCTAAGGTCATGTCAACTTTGGACAGAGTAATACAACTCAACAGGTTTAATCATGAACACGTAGTATTTTGATTTCTTGGACCAAAAGTAAAGTGAGTGGGATGATTACTTTGGAAAGTTTTTGTCCTGAATTGTTCAATCCAAGAAATTCTCAAGATTAAACTAGACTTTTCAACTTTTCTTGGTTGACCCATACTCCATGGTATGGGACGGAGTCAGCCAAGATAGACAGTGGTTGCAAAGAGTAGAAGAAGAAAATTACTTTCTCTCGAATTACTCAAGGTAGAGCAGAGAGGAGTTAGTTTTCCTTGGTCCTAATCAAAACCAATAGCAATGGCAATGCAAGGAGGAGTGGACCGAATTCTTCATTTCTTCATGCCTTATCCAAACCTCGTAGTGGGAATCATTATATGAACATGAGCATATGTGTTTCCAATTGGAGTGCAATTCTTTTTCCCCCGGAAATGAGAAATGGGGATTGAGAGATAAGATGAAATTACTAGAGAGAACTATTCTGTCATTTTGATGACTTCAGTCTCAAGTCATAGTCAACTTAACTCATGTGGAACTCGTGGACAAGAAGAAATATTTCTTTTGATTCATGATTTTTGTGTACAGATGAAAGATCTTCATCATGATCATTTAGTTCGTTTCATTGGGGCATCTGTTGATCACCCGCATTGCTATTTCCTCACGGAGTATTGTCCCAGAGGAAGTCTTCAAGATATTTTAGAAAATGAACAACTCAAGTTGGATTGGACATTTCGATGCAGTCTCATGCAAGACATTGTTAAGGTAAGTACATTAAAGTTACAGACTTATTAAATTAATTAACTATCCTAAGGTGACAGGGATTCTGAAGTTGTAAGGACTCCTAGTCTATCAAATTAATGTGTTCAAATTATACTGGAAACTAGAATGATCTCTAATGGGTTCTATTCACATTAAGCCCTACGCCATAGATCAGTGTAGTAGAAGGTCCATTTATTTCTACTATTCGTTTTCTCTCTGCCTTCAAATGATCTCAGAGCACAATTCTCTTTTCCTAGAACCACGTTCAATTTTTCATTGAAATCTAGCCATTATTGACCTATCCCGTTGTATCCCGTGTTATTGTCCCTGCAGCACATGCAACATGTGACAAATCAATTTGTAGATTCCGTGTGCATTCACCTAAAAGCCCTAAAAAAAGCACATGTTCTACAAGATCAGAGATAATTCGATTTCTAAAGAAGAAATTCCAAGATTATGAGTGTATTGAAAATAACCCATGATGTTTTGATTAGGCACATAAGGTTCAGACAGGCTGCTTACCTTTACCATGTAGTTTATCGTGTCTTGCCTTCGCAGAGCACGTGTGCAATAAAAGTTTCCAAGGGATATTTCTAGTAAACTCTAATATTCCAATCTAATACTTTTCGTCAACATTGAATATATTGACCAAATCTGAAGTAGTACGACGGAGGAATTTAGCCTTTAGTGACAACTGACCCTTTCTGTCATGAACACACATGCGTGATTCTTCAAAAATCAACTTGAGAAATTCTTGTTGTCATCTCATGCATTCCCCTTGTGTCTGGAAAGTGTTTGTCCAGAGCACTTGACAAACTTTCACTTTTCATCCACGTGCACGTGGTTTCTTTGGCACCTAGAACTTTTAGCAAAGGGGTAGACTAAAGACTAGACTAGTTAGCATTGAAACCAAACCTGGAAACCACGGTATGGGCTCCTTGACTAGAACTCTAAGTAACTTTCCCTGTTTTATTTAGGATGGCCTTTCAGGAAGTGAAATGTGTCAATTTGTTCCACCCCGTGTCGGCTGCCCTTTTAGAAACTTAAAGTTGGAAAAAGACCTTGCATTTGTGAATGTCAAATTCAAAACGAAGGAAATAGAAGCTTTTCTTACATCTTGAGTTCCATATCCACTGAAGAAAGGAGTGCAAATTACAAGAATAATGAGATTAATTTGGTTTGAGGAAAACTCCATGATTTCGTTTTCAACTCCAAGGACTCTCTGATTAATAAACTCAGAAATCCAAGAATCTTCTCTCTTCCAAAACCTAATTAGAATTTGTTTGCTTCAATCATGTTTTTTTTAAAGGAATAAATCTTATTGCCAATAGCGTTAGATTTTAAATTTATTATTGAAAAACATTTTCGATCTTTCGGCCATTCAACCTTGGGTAGGCGTCCTACGCATTTTTTCCACAGAAAATCTTTATCCCCAATGATTTGGATTTAGCTGTCACTGGGGTGGCATGGCATAGCAAATGCTTCTTAATTGGCACACCCACAACAGGGATCTAAATTTTGACAAACTCCTTTTTATTTTCTATTCCAGGCAATGCATTACTTACACTGCAGTGAAATTCGGTCACATGGGAATCTCAAGTCAAGTAATTGTGTGGTAGACTCCCGGTTTGTCCTCAAAGTGACTGACTTTGGGCTGCATTCCATGCGGTGCTCATCGACTGAAGACTTGGAGGATCTCAACACTTATGCATACTGGAGGAGTAAGTCAAATCCTTTTTCTATTCTTCTCACAAAGTCTCATAGTGTCAACCTTCGGATTAGAATTTTAGAATCACTTGTTGTTTTTCTCACAATTTTCATAATAAAAGTAAAACTTGTGACCTACAACCTGTATTTGAGCTTTCCTTGTCAGCAGAGTACGTACGTATAAGCTCAAAGCCAGGAAGCGAAAAATCATGAGTGACAGGTTTGACAGGGAAACTAAAATACAAGCGGTCAACCGAACAAAATTCATTCAACCAAAACATTCTCAACACCCTAGTCTCAGTCAGGCATCCATGGGCGAATGAAACCTCAGTTTTCACTTTTTGAAATTTTAGACAACCAATTATGGGTGATTTGGATAATTGAATATGTAGTAGTGGAATTTTAAGCTTTGAAGTACTTCAAAGTATGGACTCATTTCTATTGCATGCATGAAACGAAACTTATTTTCCTGTCTGTCCAACTCTATGTTCTACTCGAGAGAGCTCCTAGAAAGAATAATTCCCAAGGTAGTAGAGGACTCTAACTTCCCGAGTCAGTAAAGAGGAAAACGTGTATAGCGTCAGATACTGTTGGACGTGATTAGAATGAAAAGGTACGTAAAAACCTAATGCCAATATTAGATCCTCACAGACTTCTGGACACAAATGTCCTCAAATGCATAGAATCCTTCGTCTAGGAAGCAAAGCATAGGTATGTGGGAAGAGTATATAACTAATAATAAAAAGGAAAGTTGACTTGTCCCTAGAGAAATCCTAAAGGGTTTATTTTTTTTGGAGAAAGGCAAAGGCGAAGTGATTAAAGGATGCGGCTGAGGTAAAGCTACGTACGTCAAAATGGGATTAATTTCTCAATATCTCAATCATGTGGCATTTCTTTCTTTTTTTTGCATCTAGTGCTCTAGTTCTACCCTAGTCTGCATTCTTACGATTATTTTGCTAGATATATGAATATAGGTTTAAATGAAATCATATTGTGGAATTCTCATATTAATTTTAATAATCCGAAATGAAAGTGCGTATGTACGAACATGTACATGGGTGTAAATCCTCGCCACATGCGTTTGTGGTTGGATTACTTTGGACTTTTACTCATGATTTTCCTGATATCTCATTTGTGCCTTTAGGGAAATTGTGGACTGCACCAGAATTACTTCGGATGGCTAAACCACCACCTGAGGGGACTCAAAAAGCGGATGTCTACTCATTTGCCATCATCGTCCATGAAATTGCCGCCCGTCAAGGCCCATTCTATCTTTCGGATGATCGGAGTCCAGAAGGTAAGCAAAATTAGTTTCAGTACTTCCTCTTTCACCAAGTGACAGAAGGTTAACATCCCCAATCGTAGATTCTCCAGAATCACCCCACTAAAATGATTTCTAGGAATCTAACCTAGGTGGTCAACTCCAAAGCAGCAGCATAAAACAGAAGATATTTCCAAGAACCAAGTGCAATAATTTCTCCGCCCAAGTAATCACGTATCGTATGGTACGGTGGGTAGGACGTAGTAAAATTCCCAATTATTTTATCAATTTATCCATCCTTTCTACAGTTCCGCTTCCCGCTGGACTTCACATTCGTATACGTTAGAAGTAAAATGTAGTACATGGTTACGAACTAATCATTCTCACTCGTCCTGTGTATAATAGAAAACGCAAACCAACCAACCCATGAACATTCCCACAATCATGTGCCAATCAGTTTCAGTCTCTCGCCTATATAGCACAGGAAAAAAATATAAAATTACGACATTTCAATTAATTTCAGTATAGTCGTAGAATAGAAAATCCTTAGCTAGGATGAATAACAAAAAATATTATGAGAAAATGCGTAGTATTGGTTAGGGCATTTGGACATGTGAATGTGGGAAGAAATAAACTAAAATTCCAGAGACCCTGAAATGAAAATTCTGTGAGTCAATATCTGGAAGGATGGACTAGGGAATAGGAAGAAAGTATTCGTCATAGACAGATACTTTGAGAAAAGGAAGAGGAACGCAAGCAATCCTAAACTACTACTGTTCCTGTTTCCGATTCTCTGTCAGTTTCAAATCCCTTTTCCCATTTCTACACATTGTATTCAAACTCTTTATGTATTCACACAATGGAGAGTGAAGACCATTTCTATGTTTGGCTGGTTGAGAGAGAGACCCACAAGGGAAAGGACAAAAGAGAGAATCAAAATTAATCATGGCGTTTGCGTTGGCAGAAATTCACTGGGGGGAAATTTACTTGGTAAAAATTTACTAAAAAATACAATTTTTTTGTACAGAAATCATTAAGACAGTGACAGAAGGAACTGTTATTCTCCGACCATGCCTAGATGAAATTGCCTGTGATGATGACATTATTGAAATGATGGAAAAATGTTGGATGGAAGATCCTGCAGATAGAATGGATTTTGGACAAATTAAACAAAGTCTTCGACGTTTAAACAAGTAAGGTTTAAGTTTGGCCAGCCAGCCTTTGCCCCTCTGTCAATGTCGGAATTAGTAATGAGTAGACGATGCGATTAGGTCGTATTCCATTTTCACTTTCACCATTGGAGAAAGCATTTGGAATTCAGTATAGCCTCTGAATATATGAATGATGGAATATCCCATTGGAAATATTACTTAACCATACGTACGTACGTACTAGCTGATTATTCTACCACACATTGACCATGAACCCTTTTTTTTATTTGGGCAAAAAGAATTCAATTCATGTATTATTGAGTCAAGTTAAAAAATACGTTCTAGCTTGAGAATTGATGGATGGATAGTTTTTCATTCCCTTTCCTTTCCTTTCGGATAAAAGTAATTACAGATTTATAAGAGTTTTCTTTTCACCACTTTCTCTGACTGGAAAGTTCATTCATTCATTTCTCTACAGTTTGGAAGATAGATTAAATTCTTGTTTTCTCCACAATAGTACGTGTCACTAGTCCAGTCCAGTCGTCCATGGCCTTGTCCTTGCCGCTCAGACTAGGCCAGGCCAGGCCAGACTAGGCCTTGACTCTAGTGTTTGCTGACTGGAACAAAATGAAGGAATGGCGGCACCCGTCAAGACTTTGTCAAAGTCTTCTATTCTGTTGTCTTGTGTCCTTCCTTTCTGTTAAACTGTCAACCCAACGCGGGTTGCCTTTCTTAGAACAGGCTAACGCGCTCTAGCTAAAACTCTTGCCTAGTTGTTTTAGAAGGCAAATAAGATTAATGAATTATTTTGGGAAAATTCTCATTCTTCTATTGTACTATTTATGAATGACAAGACAAGCTTTGGCATCTCAATTTCATTGTTTTAAAAATTTTGTTTTCTTAAAAAGTTTTGAAAAATTGAACGGAATTTTAATAAAAGTCATTTTGTCATTTTAAATCCTCCTGAAGAAATCTGAAGTTTAGGTTCCAAAGGCAAAAAAAAAGTTTCCATGTTTCAGTTTCCGAAGTTTGAAACATTTTTAATTTTAGCCAATATAAAAAATAGAATTTTAATATATATTCGTATTCTAGAAAAATGTATAAAAAAATTTAGAAGATGAGAAAATTTTGCAATTTTAAAGCCAGGGGACGTACATGTACTTATTACTTGAAGAGTTGAAGGATTTTGACCAAATTTATGTAGTGATAATTTTAGGAAGAATGAGCGTGGGCCCACACTCGTCGACAATTTATTGGCTTATAATTTTTTTATTGAAGGAAATGAGGTACCATTTAATACATGTTATTGTGTCTTATAATTGAAAGGAGGATTTAAAGCGCTGGCTCAAAATTTAAAATTACTGTAACAAAATCTGCATGAAATGAATAGAAGCGAATGGTCAAAATGTTATTCACCGATAGTCAACTGACACTGCACGTCGTGCTGGAATGGGATAAGCTTAACTTCGTCACGGTGGAGTTTGCCGAAACTTTTCCCAAGTCGTTTGTGAGATCCAATACTACACTCTTTTTCCAAACAAATAAGAGGTGCACGGACTCTCCCTTCGTTAGTGGCCAAAAGTAAATCTTCATCAGGAAGCTTCATCCAATTTGCCCCTCCGCTAGTCTGTTTATGATTTCATAATTGATAGCGGAAGATTGAAGAGTTTTTGTTGTATTTGAACTCCATCCGTACAACTGCAAAATGGATTCTTGGTCAGTCGATAACTGAAGAGCACCAAATTGCAGGGCGCACAGCTGGAAAGCTCGACAACGAGTTTCTCTGATGAAATCCATGACTGTGCTATGAGTTCTTTTCTTGGAAGTATGAAACAATTCAGCACTGAATTCTGTCCAAAATCCACTGGCTTTCCCAACGTAAAATGGCACTACTCGGGTTTCCTTTTCTTCGTTTTCTAAAAATTTCCAGGCTAATTCCGTATTTGTAATAGAATCAGGGAAAAATAGGACGATATAGAAAAAATAAAAGATGATGGTACGCTTGGAAACTTCGGAGATGCGGATCTTGAGTGCAGCGATCATTTCTATATTTCTCCTTTCACGTTCTGCAGACTCAATCTCAAGGTCAATTTTCCACTCGTTCTGATCAAAAAATCCACTTACACTGTTTTTGGTGGGATCATACCTGAAATTGAATTTTCAAAAAGGGGTATAGGATTAGGATTTCAGAAGAAAGTAGATGAAATTATCACTTTCTTTTATTATTTAGAATTTTCTTTTACATATGGGTTAGAACGTGTCGTGCCAAATCTGCCTTGGTGTATGAAAGTCGCTCACACCCCTCGACTGTGCATGGCAACTTTGGAGAAACACCGGACACTTGGATGGATGGAATTGTTTGCCTTTCCTTCTCTCTCTGATTTATTGAATTCTTCCTATTAGCATTTGGGTGAATCTTTTTCGATGCTACGTCTTGCTCTCTTGTCGGAATAATGAGGTTTGGCCAACAATCTTTCGCATGAATATTGATTTCTTGGCTTGCGACTCTGGTGTCACCCATATTGACCTCAAAATTACACGCTGGCATAGGGCCATAGGGCAAGGACCCTTTAAGTTCAGGTCTTAGGCATCTGTAAGAGCCAGCTCTTAAGAACTGATAATGGACACCAGATCTTGGATTTTTACGACTCTGCAAAATTAAAATAAAATAATTTAAGCAAATACCGCAATTTTATTTCATCGCAACGAGCTTTCGTCTTTACTCACAGCATCAAATCCATTCTTGTTTGCAGGGATGGGTTATTCCTTGCCTTCCGTTCTTCTTCAGCAGGAGGTAAAGTGTTCGGTCCTTGACGGCCTTTCTTTTTTGGTGGAACTGAATCCTCAATCTGGTCTCTTGTTACTGTAGAAGTCGATGGAATTTGGGGAGAGACAATGTTATTATTGTTTGTTACAGCTTTGGCAGTGGTAAAAAAAGTCTTGAATATTAAGCTGTTTTGACATTTTAAAGAAAAAAGTGAGGACAACTGGTAAATTGGTGTGTAATGCTCCGAAAAAGACTCGAGTGAAAATGAAGCTCTTTGTTCAAGATGTTTTGCATATTCCCACAGTCGCTAGTCTCACGCTGAGCGCCAATTATTCAAAATTCATGGAGCGAGCCAATTTCAATATGAGCATTAAATGACATTATATTTCTAATTGCTCTCACTTGGTGTTGTTGTAGGAACGGTTGTGTTGAGTACTTGTTGGAACAGTATGCGAATAACTTGGAGACACTCGTAGAGGAAAGAACGGCAGACTATTTGGAAGAGAAACGCAAATGTGAAGAGGTTCTTTACCAATTACTTCCCAAGTGAGTCTAAAATATCAGATAACCACCCCAATCCTTTGTCTTTATTCACATATTACATTCACTTCATGCCCAAAAGACAAAAGTAAAGCGATGACATAGGATGTAAGATAAAATACTCCAGACTCCATGTCATCAATTCCCCTGTCAAATATCTCTGGACATGTTTTACATTCAAGTTCCCAAATCACATTTCTGAATCTGGATGAATAATTGTTCCACCCTGCTGACCCTTCCGTCCAAACCAATCATGTCATTTAATTTCCTTTTTGTAATTTTATGAAAGATTGGACTTGACTTGGCTTGGATTTATTAGGTCTTAAAAATAAAGTGATGAAATATTTTTTGTGCAGATCTGTTGCCAGCTCTTTGATTGCTGGTCAACCCGTCATGGCAGAAACTTATGACAATGTTACGATTTACTTTTCTGACATTGTGGGATTCACTTCCTTGTCTGCAGAGAGTACGCCAATGCAGGTAATAAAAATATCAAAGAAAGTGATGACGAGCACTCAAAATCTTTGTCATCAGGAAATATCAATTCATCTAAGTTGCTTTTGCTTATAATGATTTATTTATGATTCTTAGGTGGTCACATTACTTAATGATCTTTACACATGTTTTGACTCCATTATTGAAAACTTTGACGTCTATAAGGTACGATTAAGAAGATTAGTGAATAACTTTGTAGTTTTTATTACTTCCTTAATTTTGTTAATAGGTTGAAACGATCGGAGATGCATACATGGTCGTATCAGGGCTCCCTGTCCGAAATGGAGTATCTCATGCAAGGGAAATAGCTCGAATGTCTCTTGCTTTACGAGAAGCCGTCCTAAAATTCACGATCCGACATCGAGCCAATGAACAACTCAAGCTACGGATTGGCCTGCATACTGGTCAGAAATGAAAACGTTATTCATGTTTATTACAATCAAATCTCGTGATGAAATGTATCATGCAAGAGACATGATTTCATGATCTGTGTGTATCCTTCATTCTACTAAATCTAAAGTGGTTCATGCATATATGGATGAAATGAAATGAACATAAAAAATTGAAGTGTAGAGGAAGGAGCTAGCTGGCTATAAATGCAAGTCTAGGAATGCAAGGGTTGAGCATTTCGCATTTGGGTTCTGGGTCTACGTCCAATCCACTAGTCAAGTCAAGTCAAGTCAAAGTCAGGACAGGAAAAGAAAATGCTCTTATTCTTTATTCCAGTGTTTATCCAGGAAAAGGAGCAACAGCTGTTGTTCTCTTTCCTGTTTTATGAGTCGTGAACAACCAATTTATTCATTCATGCTGAGCCTGAGTCTGAACCTACTTCACGCAAAAAAAAAATGAATCCTCTTCTCAAAATGACTTTTTGGCTCAAAATAATAATAAAAGTTATGCGTTCATCAAATCTCTGGAGAAAATTTCACAAAATAAAGACTAAAAAAGCTAACCAAGAGCCTATAGGACTTTTGATTTGAGTTCATGAAAAACGTTTCAGATTTTTTGGTTTACTACATTCCATTCAGTCCAAATTCTCAAAGTCAATTTCAAATTTACTGATTAGAAAAAAACTTTTTTAATGGTGTTGTACTTATGTATGGACCAATTTTGTTGTTGTTGTCGTTCTAAAAATATCAGCATGGGTGCACAAATACTCATCCTACAACTATTCTTAGCACTAGATTTGATTCCCTTCACTCGAGCGTGAGGGATGGGAAAACTTTCTAAACTATTTTGGGCAAAAAGTTTTTGGCTCAAGTCGCGAATCATGAAATCTTGTGCTAGCCGACTGACGAGGTTATTTGACACGACACAAATGGATACCAATGCGGTTGAGAAACTGATCTGATTTTATATTTTGATTGTCAATCTGAACAAACCCACCGGGACAAAACTAATTTTTGAGTTGAAAATAATGTAAATTTCTTTGCAATTTGTTTAGTATTGGGCAAATTCTATTAAACTCGGTTATGAATATTTTGATCTGATTGTCCTTGCAAAGACCTCATGACCTTCAAAGTCATTATCAGCATTACTTGCGTTAAAATAGAAGAGACTAAATTCTAATTGATTTGCTACTGATTCCAAAGAATTAAGATTTAACATTGAAGCAATAATCACTTTTTGATGGACATGTGGTAGCCATTTGTTTCTTTGTTACCGTTTTTCGTTAAACAATTCATCTCCTTGAGTATTCTGGTTATCCTGGTTTATTTTTGTAGGATTTTACTGTACATCATAACTTTTATCTTGTGTAACGCAGTATGGTTCAGATGGTTGGAATTGCAAAAGAAATATGTGTGGGCATATGGATAATACATCTTAAAATGAAAATGATCTCTAATACAGCGCTGACTGTAGCTGAGCAGACACAAATTCTTCTCTCAAGTCAATCTCAAACCCTGACGACCTCAAGTTATAAAAAGCCTAATCCATGCCCTCCACGTCCACAAATATTGTACGTATAACTTATTGCCCTTCCCTCTTTTCTTTTTTACTTTCTCTTCTAAATTCCTAAGTTTTCTCCTTTTTGCATGAAGATGAGCCATGCTTTTGCTTGCTTAGCTGCAGCTAAGCTTCTTAAATTCCGTCTCTCCAAAAAAACTCATATCATAAGCAAGACATCTACCCAGATGATGGTTACTTTGTATGTACGTATGCATTTGTCCACATCTGTGTGACTAATAGTAGCCAGCAGCGATAAAGAAATATGTTCAAATATATAAGTTTTGAACGTGGGTCCTTGCCAGGGAGAAAGTAAAAAAAAATGACAAGGGAATTTCCTAGAGATTATTTTTAAATTTAAATTCAGAGTAGTTCTCCTACCTAGTATTTTGAAAACCTGAAGAGAAACTGCCTCAAGTGTTTCCCTTATGGGTGAAAGTTGGCCAAGAAGCCATTGGGTTTCTTTATTTGTTTGTACGTATTTTTATCCATTTGGAAGTTTTGTATTGTACTAAGGCTATTTCAATCCTTGGACAAATTTCCTTATCATTCTTTGGGATTTTTTGCATGGAAAGAGAGTCTCGGATTCAAATGAAAAGTGTCAGAGTTGACTCTGTGTATTTCAATTTGAATTTCAAAGAGCCTTCCTTTCTCTTCAACGAGTCCAACTCCGAACCCAACTCACAGATTGCTTTTGTCGAATTGACAACTAGAATTCCAAAACATGTTTCGAATTTAATGCACAGACTTATCTCTGGGCAACTGGGAACTTTTACGTATATTGTACTACCCAGTACCCAGACCAATGTGTGGGGTTAAAGTTTAAATCTGGCTTCACCCAACCACAACACAACCACATCCAAAACTCGTCCATTTCAATGCAATTCGGGTTTCTAAATTCAGACATTCAGACCCAAAAGTTTTTTCTTCCTTTCGTAGTGAGTGAAAGTGGATTTGGTCTACTTTAGTTTTGTTTTCCTACAACAGAGTTCAGTTTTGTTTAGAATAGAACAAGAGAAAGTTTTAAATGACACATGGAAATTTGATTCAGGTTCATAATGCATTGTCCATTATGTGTTTTGTCTGTCTGTCTTGGTTTTCGTTGCATTGCATATTCCTCAACGAACTGCCCTGGATTAGTCTCTGGAATTCCTTTGGGAAGGATCCATGAGTGAAGGGATTTTAAGCTTTCCAATCTAAGTTGACTTTTACGCGGGGAGTTGGACGGATGAGAGTTGAAATTCAGTCGAGAATGCTTTCCCATGTCCAGAATTAATGTCAAATCATGTCAGGGAAAGGAATGGAATCCGCAAGGCTATAGGCTGGACATGCATTGGGTTGGAATGGACCTATTTTTGTATCTTCCAGTTTTCCATACACTAACCCTAACCAATGCTAAGTGCATAAATAATTTGTTTTAAGTTAATGGTTTTCATTTTTTATTCTTAGGCCCTGTTTGTGCTGGAGTCGTAGGACAAAAAATGCCCAGATATTGTTTATTCGGGGATACAGTCAACACGGCTTCCAGAATGGAGTCAAATGGGCTACGTAAGTCAATCAACTGAAAGTAATGACATGCATAAATTCCATCATGTTAATTAATTATATATGCATGTTTTTACAGCTTTGAAAATCCACGTCAGCCCTAAGACTAAAGAAGCTTTGGATAAATTTGGCACTTTTATCTTAGAGTTGAGAGGAGAAGTTGAGATGAAGGTAAGAAAATAAAGTGTAAGCCATAAGCTTAGCATAGTTTTTTATATGGTGTCCGGAAATTGAACAAAAACAATCCCTGACTGACTGACTATATTTTCTAGCTCATAAAATAAGAGTAGGCTTAGAAATAGCGTAACTTTCATACTTACAAGTGTTTAGTCTTTGACTTTTTCCCTTATGAAAGGTCATTTCGCAGTGGCTTCGACAGGATTACTTTCTCTTGGCTTATATAATTTTTACCCAATCAGTTACTCTCGCTTGGATTATTTTTCAAGACAGACGTCTGGAATTATCGCCGTGAGAAATGGCAGATCATTCTAGGACTAGGACTTGGGACTTGGACTAAAAATCCAATGACAAAAACAAAAAAAGGAAGAAGAACGGTTGAGAATGAAGCTATTTCTTGGAGGCAGAGTTAGTTTTAGTAGTAGCGGTGGCAAAAGATGAGATAGAGTTTTTATATGCTGCACTTGAACTGAATCAATAGAGTAACGATGTTTCCAATTCCGTTTGGGTTACACAAGGCCAGACTTGATATTCAAGGTATGTTATTTGGAGAAAGGAGAAGAAAAACTAGTAAAAAAAGAGCAAATAGTAGTAACTTTCGGTTGCTTGGAAAAAAATCCAATTGTAAGTGGACTCTTGCCATCTTCTCGTCTTCCCTTGCAAACATTTTTAAACCATTTTGAAGATGAAGAAAGGAACTGGTCCGCTGGTTATGAATTTAGCTTAGACGTGACATGACTTTAAGACCTGACCTAAACCAAACCGACCGAATGCAGGCAGTTTGGACAGATCCGGCAGGATTTTTTACTTTTCAAAGGAAAAACTAAGATTTCATTCCACCACTCAAACTAATTGAATGACCGACACTGTTTCCAATTTTTTCTTCCAGGGAAAAGGTCGAGTGACGACATACTGGCTCAATGGAGAACGCCAAGATGGTCAAGATCCAAATAACGTACAAGCTTCCCCGCCAGACGTTTCGACGGCATCCGTTGAAGTCACTCCACAGCCATCAGGGCCCATCTCAATCTCCCGTACAAATTCTCGTACTAGTCTTCTAGAAAATTGTGAATTGAGAGAAAGGACTAGTGGAGGTGGAAACAACAGTCGGAGTCGAACAAGGAGTCCTAGCCCAGAGAATGATGACATTCCAAATTCCCTTCTCATCCATGGTGGAATTAATAATAGTCACTTGATTCCACTTCAACCCCATCAAGACTCAAATAATATTCCCCTTACCTCCATCAACTCATCCTCTGGGAGAAGAAGAACAACAAATACAAATAATCGAAGTTATGAAATCAGTGACTCGGCGGCTTAGGTTTAGCCTAGGCAGAGCCACCAAACTCATCTTTGTCAGATTGTCCATTCTGACCACTTGAGCCTCCTCGAGTTCTAGTTCCACTCAAGAGATTTCCAAACAACACTTTATTGGTACAGGAATGGAAGCAAATTCCTAAGTCATATTTACTCCTGACCTCCTAAAATTGCTGTGCTTTCTCAGAACATGCCAAATTTCCAGTCCAGTCATTTGTTCGACCATGCAAGGAAACTAAACTAAAATATTATTTTACGGACTTAAATCTAGCAGAATAAAATTCTGCAACTTATTTATTATTCCTAACTAACTACTTAACTAATATCATTGTATAAGTATTGCTGTGTGAAAACAAATTACCAACTGGGTAGATAAATGGTGAAAAGTTTTGACCATTTAATTAAATGCTTCATGAAATGAGAGATTTTTGAAGTGACTTTGTGATGAGTGTGTACATTTTTTTTGAATGAGCCTGTGATGTAATGTAAAAGTAACCAACCATGTCAGTCAATCCTACCTATAAATCCTATAAGCATTAATTGTGTAAAAGATATCCTCAGTCAGTCAAATGTATATATTACTTACAAAAAAACCGTGTACTAAGGTTATGAAATAAATATAAATATATTATGTACGTACTGTACCGTACTATTGTGAAAAACGAATTGAATTTGTGATTTCTTCTGAACTCGTGCCAATGATTTGCTCGACACGAAACAAAAGCCAAAATTAAACAGAGAAATTTTCATAATTTAATTTCGGAAATTGGAATATACATTTATGAGTGAGTGGATGGTAATGAATTTGATTAAAAATGCTTGGCTCTGGAATAGGAATATCAAGGATCAAAACTTCAAATCCTTGATGGCTTGAGGTAGATCAGGTAATTTAATATCTTTGATCTGTTGGGAAATGTTCATATTCTTCACTGCTGAAACGGCTCTGGCAGGAGCAGCCGCCAAACCAGCCTGGTAAAAATATAATGAATTAAAATTTTAGCAAAAATAACAAAATGGTCTAAAATAAAATAAATAACGCACCTCCTGACGTTCCAATTTACTTTGTTCATCAATGCGAGTAAAAATTTCTGTTATATTAGTTTCAAGCACCATACCACCCATTACAAGTTCATTGAGAATGTAGTGCACCTGGAAAAATATAAAATAAAATGATTATTCCTGTGTACTAAAAAATTGACTAGTGTAACTTACTTTATCAACGTGGAAGATCAGATCTAGCTCACAAACATTCTCAAAACATTTATCTAAAGTCTCAACAAAGACTTGAATTAGGTCCAAGATTCCCAATTCCGACTCGGAAGAATCCACACAAAATACAAAGTACAAAGTTGCGTAATGTCGATATATTAGTTTATAATCTGCCCCTCCAATCAAACTGTAATCAAAAATTAGAGCTATCAAATGAATTTTTCAAGAAATACCTCAATTCCCATTTCCATTTCACTTTGTATATTTACCTTCCACCCTCCAAAAAATTACACACATTATCATCCCGTCTTGACACCAAATGGAATGTTTCTTTCACAATTTGTTGCTGCATTTCTTCATTCTATAAAAATATCAGGAATAGCCATTAAATAATCTGATCCAAATTATCTCAAAAATTTTAAAAATTGAACGGATCTTACAATGTGAACGTAGAATTTTGAGAGTCTTGGTTTTCCATGATTGTTGAACACGAGAATTGCTTTGATCATTTTTTAGCCCCCAAATAACCAGGTTGAACTTTCCAAGGAACAAAAAATTCTAAAACCTGCAAATAAAATCATGTAAATAAATTAAAGTCCATGGGCGTCCACAAATGTAAACTAGGGAAGAATTTTAAAGCTACTAAAACTATAGTTTAGGATGGTACTTGCGTAACCTATTGACCTTGACCTTGACACTCACCTGTAGATTTTACGAGGTGTTGATATGCAATAAAACTGAAAAGTAAAGTGGGTCACTTCCTTTCCTTCCAATCTTGACAAGATTATTTATTTCGTACAAATCATCCCGCTTTCCCTCAATCCACGCCATAGAAAAGCATATAAAAAACTTAATCATTTTTACACAAAATTTTAGCTTTTTTATTATTTTAAGTCAAAAATATAAAATAACTGAAGACGCAAGCAAAGAAATATCAACAGGTTATTATTTTCTTTATTTCATATTTTAATCATATTGCTTCAAGATCGAACGTAATGAATTCGTCGTACGTACGTATGCAATTTAAGTCGAGAGATTTTAGATTAATCATTATTATTAAAAAACAAAACCATATATTAATAATTTTCATTTCAACATTCAATTCAATCTATTCCCTTCTCACGGGTTGTTTCAATTGTATACATTATTTTGTTTTAAGGCACTTTGGAATTATAACATTTAAACAACACACCACTTACTGGATTTCTTGAACATGTGCTGCTAAGTCTAACTAACATGGCTCTTGGCTGGCATTATACACCATACCACTAAATTCCCTTGATTAATAGGAGTCAAGATCATTTCAAAATACAAAAAGAGACGTAATGACTCTTTATAAGGCTCTCTCGTTGTCAGTACGTAATGGCCATTTTTCCTGGACCAGACTATAGTAACGAGAGAACTAACTAAAAAACTGAGCTGCCGAAATTATTAATGCCTTCTGCTTATTATGATTTGGCTGAGGCAGGTAAAGTAGTAAAGACTAATTGCTTCATAGCTGCCCCTACTTCAAAACAGATCTGTTTGATCTTTTGTATAAATTCATGTGATGAATTGAAGTTGGAAAATCTTGTAGTCATATTAGGCTGATTCTTCTCACTCAATAAAAATACTTCGGACTTCATACGAAGGACTTGAAACAAAACATTTTCCAGACAATCCTTTACTTCTTTTCTTGTTTCCTAAATTAGAAATACGAAGAGATTAAATACGAAACAAAAATTAAGTACTAAAACACAATTTCTGACAGATTTCACTTACCTTTACCAACACTGTGGATGCCATTCCTTGAACTTCAATGTATATTTTAGATGTAGTGAGCTGAACTCCTTGTAAATCACTAGACTGAGCATATTCAATTAAGATTTTAATTAATTCGACAATTTTCCTTGTCGTATCTTGAACTAATTCGATAGGTCGGCCATTTAATTGACTCTTTTGGATATACACCTCAGTCGTACTTGGTCGTGCAGGTAGTGCCTATGGGTATAGAATAAATAAAATTATGATCAAATGATAAGAGCTACAACTAATAATCAATTTCAACGCGTAATTACATTGTCTCTGTCGAAACGGGATTCACACAATGAGACTGGCCTTGGTGGTCTGGATTTAATTACTTGGAGCTCAGACGAATGGGAAGAAACACCGTTCTGAACATTGTTGTTCATATTCAAAGTGCCGATTGAATGCCCATCTTTCGAATTGTGGAGGACGTTGGCTTTCAGCTCTAAGTTTTCATGGATAACACTACCAACCTAAATATTAAAAATAAAAATGTAGTGCCAAGAACCACTTTTCGTCTAATCACAACTTTTCCGACATTCACGCTTTACAGATACAAGTAGAATAAACAATTTTTTCAATTCTTGCCTGTGAAACTTTTGCAAATGCGAGACCTGAAGAAGAATTTCAAGTTAGATACGAAATAGTTGATAAAATTAGTGATAGCCCAAAGATAATTTTGTTACTTCCTTCAAAATTAGTGTTTTAATTTCTATTCTACTAAAGAATGATGTAAGTATTAAGGTTAAGCATTCCGGATTCGTCCCAACCTTTATAATTTGGGATCAACAAAGCAAGTTGTAAGTGTAAAGTATCATGCCAAATGCAAACAAGGGCAATCAGTGTTGATTTCGTTGATTGAATTTCGAAATTTCTAAAATCGAACTGCAGAATCAGATATAGATAAACATGCATGCCGGAAAGAACCAAGCAAATTATACAAAGTATCATTCCAATTCCAAAACTTGTTATAATTTTTACCATTCGCTGCAAAACCATTATCTCCAATTTCAAATTTTGATTGCAGTCTTGTAATTCCTGGATCTGTAAATTAAATGAATAAATGAAATAATAATTAAATAATTAAAGGAGGTATCCTAGAGTAAGCAATTATTGCGTTGCATTAAACTCAATGAGAAAATACATTTATATACTTTTTTTCAGGTTTTCAAGTCCATATCTCCCAAAATAATTTCATTGTGTTGGTATTTGGATTGCATAAGGCATTGTATTTTGCATTGGTCTTGATTTTAATTAAATTTAAGAAGAAAGTTACTAGACAGATACAGAATCATGATCTTAAGACTAGCACCTTGTCATATCAAGGATTAAAATCAGGATCCTTAATGAAATATGTAATATGAATATGGGGATATCACACTACTTATTCACTGGACTGCATAGTATGGGCAAGTTGAGACAAGTTGCCAAGGTCAATATATTACCCATAGTATTTCTATTTCCTTCCTTCTAGCAAAGTAAGAATTAAGAATCAAGCAATCATTCACAAGTACAGGTGGGGGGTAGATAAATTTTAAGAAAAGCTTTAAATCTTCCTTGTAATAAAAACCAAAACTAATGTAGGTATCTGAATAACTGGAGTAAAACCTTCTGGCAGTACCTTCGCTTCAGACTCCATTAATTTGGAAGCCAAAAGATTTTCTTTTATTTGAGTCGCATCACAACTTGATACTGGTTTCACGATCGAGTTGCTTAACGAAGTTTCCTCAAGTTTCGATCTCTGGAATCAAAATAAAAGTTTTACGATAAAAGCTTATTAAATAGCTATTTAAAGTGAATAGTCGTATTAGAAAAATTTACCTGCTGCGGAAGAATAGTTTGTTGTTCAGTCAAAATTAAATCTTCATCCGAGGCTACGCAATCGTAGAGTGGATAATCATCGTCTTCCTGAATCTGAGCAACATATTTGCCACCAGTTGCACCAACTGGAGCACTGGAGCAACCACTCCTTCCAATCATATTTTGACCTTCAAAATTATTCAAGGAATGGATTTCACTATGGCTAAAAATATCTTTGTCAGCTGCAAGATCTGAGGAATCATTGCAATGACGACGTTTGCTTTCCATAAGGACAAGAGTGATGAGTGCTGCTAATTCGTCGTCTGTTAGCCGAGCAAATTTTTGTCTTGTTTGATTCCGAACTGAAGAAAAATGGGAATCCACAGGAAGGAATGCAATGGAGAATTTAGGCACATCAGAATGACTTGTTACAGCTGAAATTATACAGTAAAAAAGAAATTTCAAACTCTGTAAAAATCCAGTTAATTTCTAAGTTTCCTACTTACCAATCATGCATTTTTCCAATTGTCTTCTATCAACTTCATCATATAAATCTGATGCCAGTTGTTCTAGTACATGAGCCGGTAACTGAAAATGGTAATAAAAATAATATTACTAAAAATAAATTCCCAGTTTTTATAAATTAAACGTGAACAGAGTGTGGCTTACCTTTTTAACAGATATTTCATGCCTTGAAATATTGTACTTGAGATTCGGTATGATGATATGTTTTGCAGTTGAGTGGTCTGGCATTTCATTGCATGCAAAAAAAGACAAATGATCCGTCAAATGGTAGCGGAGTTCGATGATACGTTGAGCCAATTCCCTGTAGCCCGCAGCCCTAGACAATGCACAACGGATCTCAAGTAATTAATTACTTCCTTCCTCCACTTCAAACCTAATGGTGTTTTGAAATGATATTAAGCTTACATGGCATGCTCAACTGGAGTCTGCCCAAGATAGTCTGGTGCATCTGTGTGGGCTCCCTGCTCAAAAAAAACGAGAAGTTTTAAATAAATGACATTTTCTTTATTCCTTCCGGTCTCATTCTACGAAATATTGTTAACTTATATTCCGACTTACATGAAGAAACAACAGCTCAACTTGCAATGCCTGTCCAGTACGTGCTGCTACATGTAAAGGTCGCGTTCCTTTTTCCTGTTCCACAAAGGAAAAGTCATTAACATTTCTTGCTTAGATGAAGTACGGGAGGATGAAGGTTTGACATTTTGGCTAATTTACCGGATGAAAAAAATTAGGATCTGCTCCAGAGGCTAAAAGCCGTAACGTCGTCCCTAAATCCCCAGTTCTAACAGTGGAATGCAATTCTTGATTCCTTTCTTCAAATGTTTCCGTCTTTTGTCTTAGGACAAATTGGAACTGAAAATGCTTGGCATGGATGAATGGCTTTTTAATGGTCCTGAAATTGATCACGTAACATAATAAAACCCGTGTTGTGCGAAAGGTCGTTAGGTATAGTAAAAGTAGAAGTCGACCAAAACCAAACTATATGTAGTATTGCATATATACCAACATAGTACATTATTAAAATTCAAGAAACGTACTCAAGAGGATCGTTGGGTAAAGGCTTCCTCATTTGCAAATCTGATTTAGACGGATCCAACAGATTATGCTCCCATACGTGATTTGCAGAACCCGATGCTAATGTCTCCAGCATCTGGGTAAGAAATACAATTTATTTACAATACGTTCACTAACTATGTGCATATTAGAATTCATAACGTGCAAACAGTACCTTTAGCAAATTTGTGGACCATTGAGAATTCTTTAAAGATTTGACTCTTGAGCATTGGGGACCTAAACTGCGATGCACACAACAACAATCCTTGCAAAGAAGTAAGCCACGATTTAGAGTTGCCCATTGTGGATCTAAATAAAATACAATTCAGTATTCAAGTATTCAAGTAAGTTTCATTCCTCTAGAATATTTAAATATTTTACCTGGAGATCCACAATCTCCACAGACGACGTTTTTGAAATGCTCATTCATGGCACGTGTGAGTTGGAGCAACAGTCAGTTGAGTTAATTTATTTCATGTCAAACATAGGTTGTGGACGTGGAGATGAATTTGTTGTTTGGCAAAGAAAAGAATTGGCTCGTAGGTAAGATGTCGATGTCAATGGCATTAACTAAGATGAGATTGGGACATTTGCTCTATTTCGCCTTATACTCCCACATAGACACAAATGAAATGAACCGACGTTTCTCTCCTTTTAGCCAAAAATCACATCAAGTTCTTGCGACAGGTTGACTTCTCCCATCTGGCACTTTCTTTCTTGACAATTGACACGCCAAAGACAACTTCGTCCGATCCGAAGTTGCTGCTCCTTACACCCACACGCGTCTACGTCTAGCAAATCCTTTCTCGGGTTAATACGGAACAAATCTTCGTTCAGAGTGAACTAGAGCACAGCAAGGTAAATCTGAGCAGTCCAAAATATTAATGATCTACGACAATCCCATCATGTTTCTGAAAAATTTAAATAATAGAATTATATTAGTATCAGGGAAATTAGCAAATGTCGATAGTACGAGTTTACAAAAATAAACGTATCATTAATATTTACATGAAAGCTAAAATATATAGGGCATATTCCGTGGAATATACCAACAAGGCGAATGCTTTAAAAGACTTTTAAGCAAAAGAATTATCCGTGTGGGGTTCGGTTTTCCTAGTATGTCATATGTCTAAATTCCAACTACTGATTGAAACCGGGGTACAAAGTATTTCGGACAAATTCGTTTCATAATTTAGCAATGTTATTAAAATATAATTTTGCATTTTTGCATAAAAACAGACCAAATTCGGCTAGATCATAGGTTTACAAGATTATTAATCATTGATCTGTGTTCTCGCTGTGATTTGTTTGAGATAAGGCAAAAGGTGAGCTGAATAAATGATAAAACATACCTTACGACGACGGTGTTAATTATTTTGATAAAAGTAGATTCTCCTCCAGTCAGTCCCCCCGAGGTGGTTGAGCTTGAGCAGTTGTAGCGGTCGCGGTCGTCGTCACCGTCAAAGTTGTTTCTGAGCTCATTTCTACAAAAACCATGTAATTTTGTCCTTATCTCTTGGCCCAGCTTTTAAGCTAAGCTGTGCAGCTCTCCCTTCCTTTTTTTGCCTTGTCCCTGTTTTTCCTATATCAATCCCAAATCCCAAACCAAAATCTACGTCCGTATGTACGGTACGGTATGAGCCTTTTAACAAAACCAAACCCGCCCGATTAGACAGATACACAACCACAGGACAGAACATTAGCATAAAACCAACTCTATCTGCACTGAACACTAACACATTGTTTTTGGATGACAAATTCATTCATAAATCATCCCTTACTTGGCACAAATTTACTTGGAATATATATGCATTAGGTCAAACACTCATCTGTCATAATTTACTCATTCTATTATAACGACAGGAACCACTTACACAGTGAAGAATTTAAATGAATATCATCTCTTCTACAATCCTTGTGCCCTAATTCTAGAGATGAATTATAGTAGCTTGATGCTTGAGATAATAATAAATTCAAGTTGGGCTTGGAATTGGGCAATGCAAAAATATTTAGAAAATGTGAGATTTTCATTTCTCATAAGTAGTTAGTTAATAGCTTTATTAATAGAATAGCAATAATAATAATAATAATAAAAACAAAAATAATTTATTAATAGCTATCGGTCAATTTTTTCAGAATAAATTAAAATTGAAAAGGATCAAATGCAACCTTTAAGCTTATGATTCTGTTGGTTTGAGAACTGTCAAAAGTTACACGGTCAGCGGTTTCTTGAAATATAGCCCGTCAATAGTTGGGAATATGTTAATGTCGAATATTACCTTCCACTACGACTAGGGCTTCCAATCCAGCATGCTGGATTGCGTTTGCTGGATTCAATATATGCTGGAGTTACCCTTGCTGGATCCAGCAAAAATCCAGCACAATTTGAAAAAAAGTAATATAGAAAGAACGCTTTGACTTAAATTTCATTCATAGAGTTTTATTCAGCAATAAGCATGTATAAGATTAGGTTTGCCACAAAAGACAATCATATAATGTTCCGTGTTCTACTCTAATATTTGAAATAAGACCTGAGAACGCAGAGATTATCCAAAGTGTCATCATTCAGGCTACTCCTAAATTTATTGCAAATGTAACCGCTGGCGGAAAAAGCTCGTTCAGACTCTACACTACTCTACTCTACTCTAATTTTGAGAATGTTCTTGCAGTTTTTGCATTTTGCTGTGTCACCAGTTTCCTCCTTCAAAAAGTAAAACCAAAGTGATTCCTTGTTGCTCGAGTGCTTGACGACTTCGACGTAGTTTTTTTCCTTTAATTGCGGTGGTGGCTCTTTTGGTGTTGGACAAGTCATTTTTAAACGATTCCTTGAGCACAAAGATTGTGATATTGTGCAGAATTCAAATTCCCGTGCTCTTGTTCTTGCTGAGTCTGACTTCAAACCTTAGAACCGACGTTGTGAATCCAAAATACTACGTTTCGCGCCAAACTACTCACCTTGCATCAAAATTTTTGGTGTAATTTGAAATGCTGGATTTTTGCTGGATTGCACTTGCTGGATTGCTGGATCGATATTGGCAGCAATCCAGCAAATCCAGCATGCTGGATTGGAAGCCCTAAAACATGGCAAGGCAAAACTTGGCCGTGTAGTACATTTTGGCATATACGCATTACATATCTATGTAAGCAAACTGCGTGTTGTAGTGTAAAGTGGAGTGGTACGAGACTCGTATAATTTGCTTACTCTTCTCGGACATTTGATAAAGATTGTATTTATATCTAAAAACACAAGTACAAACCTAGATTCTCTTGAATTTCGACTGACACATCGTCGACGGAGAAGAGGGGTCATCATTTCGTCATGGCATTCGTCACTTGGCAAAAATATATCATGTGATAAATTCCTATAGTGTGAAAATGTGCTTTTTCGTTTTCGGTAGGCTTCAAGGGCTGCTTTACTCTGGAAATGCATAACGAAATAGCAAAAATTAGTACAGAGTGCGATCTACAATCTCGCGAGAGTATTAAAATGCTAATTTTTTGCTAGACAAAATATAAAAAATATCCAGTTTTCGTAAATCTAGATTAAGAATCGTGAAACATATTTTGTTCATATAAGCCGTATGTGTAATTAACACAATACATAATAGTCTGGCACACCTTAATGCGCGATAGTTTTATCCAGTTATAAAAACCAGTCGATGTAAATAAATAAATTACTTGATACAATTCAATCGTACATGTGTTAAATCGCAATATTGATAAGACTAATTAATATTCTGCTCACATTTGGCATTTGAAGAAGTGAGAACTCAACGATTATGCAGGATTTGTCAATAACAATGAAAAACAAGAAATTAAAAGCTAATAAAAAACGCAGAGACTTTACGGCCTGTCCAATGCATAGACACGCATTGTTCATTAAATTTCTTTATTCACGCCTAGTTTAATAAAATTGAGATGTTTCGTTAGTGTGAATTTGGATATGAAAAATGTACTACGATAGGCAGCGTAATAATTCAGAATTTAAAAAGAATGGCATATTTATTGATTAATTTAACCTTGCCATTTGCACCTGGTCAAAACTAATTATTAGCTACAGCAAATGACAACAGATTGATGGATGCAAAATGCATGTAGACTTCCCGCTGGGATTTCTAGTTGCACAAAAAAAACTACTCACGCAGTCAATTTGTTTCTACGTGATACAAACAGAAAAGAACGGATTGGATTTTTGAGATGGTATTCGTAACGTTAGCCTTTTGAGAATCATGCCGCCTGTCTAATTACATAGGCATTAAAATTGTTAATAGTTTTCGGCATGGGACCTATCACGTAGTCAAAATTTTCATCAATTTGGTCAGGGTCAGGGCTATGAAAAAATGCATGAAAAATCAATCGCATCGCACGCGATTAGTCTAAGCGATCAGACATACCTCTTCATTTTTCTTGTTCCAGTTGGCTTGACTTTGCAAATGTTTGAGTTGAAGGCCAAATTTTGAGACATTCTTGACTAGTGACCATCTATCTTTTGCAGTTTTTGTGGCCTCCATTCGTTTTTCCAGCTCAGCCTCTTTCTTCGTCATAATTTCTTTCCATTCTGCATAGATCTTTGGATCTTGACTTTGAATCTCAGCAAGGGTTCCCTGGATACGTATTTGTCCTTTGTCCATGGCTATTATCTGCATGAATGAACAATCAAAATATATTATAGAGCGTTTGGGCTAGAGAAACTTTAATCTACGCATTCATATCCAATATTAAATTTTTAAGACAAATTATAAGGAAATTAAAGTCAATAACAAGTTAAATTGAGAAACTCCTTCTATTTGCAATCATAATTTCATGATAAGCGGAATTGTATTATTTGTAGTATATATTTGTATTAATTGTAGTATTATTCATCATCACGAGGTCCCATTGTATTGTACAATTTAACATTTAGGTACTTTTAATCTCAACTAATTGCAGTTCATCATCTTAGGAGTCAAAACTAGTTTTTGAGTTGGTATAAAACCC